>JAUMHI010000053.1:6450518-6490957 GCA_032359435.1 Enteromius unitaeniatus | reverse complement strand
GGCGTCATGATGAAAATGCAATCGTAAGTGTACTAACTATTAGTCTAAATGCATTTAGGACAAATAACATTTAAATGATCATTTTGCTATTACTTCTGCTTGGACATGTTACACATATCAAATCAATTTGGGTTGTACATTTTAATTTGGCATCTTATACAGCATTCAAATTAGTATTCAATTTACATATTAAGATTACTGTTGTAAATGGGAAATGAAAATAATATTATTTTATTTTCATTTTCCTTTTGCACCAAATTTTGCAGATGTGGGTTACTAGAAAATTTAGTAATTAATCTAATTTATTTTAGAAAATAAAATATATTGTCATTTTAAATATTGCATTGCAAATTGAATATCGCTACACATATGCTTCCATACACAGCAAGGGTATTGTAGTTTAGATTTGTTTTTAATTTGTTTTATTTCAATATAGTTATATAAGTACAAGTACAATTTAGTTTAGTTTTCATTCACTTTATTAATGTTTTATGGGTTTTAGTTCAGTTTTTATTTTGTGAACGTATTTCGATTTTAAATAAACCATGACTAATGAAGTTCAATTATAAGCGTGTGAATTATGTGATTTTAGCCAATGCACATTTGATTGAAAGCCTGGCAGACTGATCAAAAGCAAAGCAAAAAGCACAAACGTAGAATGCCTAATTTTGATTTGATTGCTCGTGATACGTGACAAAATAAATAATTTAGCCTTACCTGGGGCCTATTTCAGAAAGGAGTTTGTTAACCCTGAGATAAGGGAAACTTTGGGTTTTCCGTTTCAAAAAGGCAGGTTTGTCAAACCCGAGAAAGCAGGGTAACTCAAGCCTGTTTCTGAAAGAGGTAACTATTACTCAGAGTCAGTTACCATGGTAACTTACTCTCTGAACCTAACCTGGTTGGGAGCAGGTTTTAATCTCTAAACTACGAGAATGGCTTGTCCTTTTTAGGAGGGTCCCATAGATGAAGAGGCTGTTTTAATTAGAAGAGAATTACATTTACATCAGGCAAGGATTTTGAGACCCAGAGTGGATCTTTTTGTCTTTTCCCTTTTAACAGTGGTATTGTGTGCTTGAGCTAGCCGGGATAATTGTCAAAAATCTGTGACAAATAGATACTTTTCTAGTGGCCGAACTAATAACCAATTGTGTTTTTTTTTCTTTTTGGGCTCAAGTAAAGTAAAGTCTGATCGCTGGTTTATACAATGAATCACCACGATGGTGTTTAATGACAGCGTCAGTACACGGGTGAACCGGGTTCGCTTCCCGTGTCCATTTTGCTTAAATAACAAGTAAAATCATTATTTTGGGCAACCATCGTTACACCCCATAACGTTACATTTTGGTTTGAGCGTCACAGTTTTTCGTTGCTATCAATTAAGTTACTTATATCCATAATCTAATCCGTTCCTACATCACTAACGTGGCCAATCATGGCCGTGGTCTTACATTTCTTTGCTAATGGAAGCTTTCTGTATCAGGGATGCAGAGTAAGTAAGGCCACTGTATGTATTTAAAAAAAAACAAAACAAAACATGACATGCTCAAACCTTACTTGATGACAATTACAATTAGATTCAATAACATAGTTTTAAGTTTAACCTTTGATATTATTGCAAAAAATAATATTAGCTTATAATAATATTAATAAATAATAATAATATTAGCTTAAAATCATCTCACTGAACAGGGACATGTACTGTAACTAGATTGTGAAAAAGTCAATAATCGTCACACATTACATTACTTTTTTTTATTATGCTTAAATATGTGCTCATATTTGCTGTAACTTTGCATGAGCACATCAAGTTCAGCTGGAGAAAAAAATGCCAACCTCTTTTTTCAGATGTTGCCATGGTGACTCTATCTCTGCGCTCCATTGATAATGGCTTTTTAGAGTCGCGGTGTACACGCTTAACTCTGAGCTAATCTACTCAGAGTTGATTGATCTAACTCAGATCAGCTGTTCTGAAACCCAAAACTCTGGTTTTTAATCTCTGGGTTGAACAACTCAGAGTTTTTGTTTCAGCTTTGAGTTGTAGATTTAATGTGGGTGCGGGTTCGGGTCGTGACTCAAAAACGTTAAACTGTTTCTTCAAATCTGATTGGTTAATCACAGTGTTGTCCCAGGGTCAAATCACTTGGTTAGCGTGACGGGCCATTTACAGCTATTTCTCTAAAGCGCCACACAGCTTGTATATTTTTTCCCCCAATGGGTGAGAACAAAAATTTCAGTTCTTCAATAGGTTTTTTTCGTTTTAGTTTTCATTTACGAAAATGGCCTTGCACCACAGCAGGGTTGTCTGTGGCTTAGTTGTGTATTGCTGCCACCATAGGTTTTATTTATAGCTTAGAAGGCAACAAAATAACAGTTGTCAACAGGTATCTTTCAGTGTATCAGCACTGTTTGGGCAGCATGAGCAACAGTAATGAGAATCAGCTGACTGCAGATCTGCCGTCAAAGCAGAGAAAAGAGTAGGCAGGAAATTCTGCTTCAATTGAAAGCAATTAACTCTGCTTGTCCTTGTTGGCTTCTGAACACGTTTTGTAGTCATTAACTGATGGTGAGGTGTTTGTTTATCTGCAGATATCTGTCTTGTCTCTTGCAACAGGGTGCATCATGTCGAGCTCCCTCCTGTGGGCTGTTGATGTGTATGGGAGGGTTTATAGCCTTTCGACAGCGGGACAGCAGTGGGAGCACTGTCGCGATGCCCACTTAGAGTTCAAGCGTGTTACAGCTGTACAGCAGTGCTGCTGGAGCATTGCCTGTGACCACAACATCTATCTGTACGTCCATGCCAGTGACGTGCCCATCCGCTATCAAGAGGAGACGTATGAAAACCAGGTGTGCTCTATAGTAATATGTTATTAGTAAAAATCTGTCAAATCATCAACCAACAAACAGTATATATATCTGAGTGTCAAAGTAAACTTTGAGAGCCGTAAATGGTAAGGTACCACAAATATATTTTTGCATTTCAGTTTGCTCAAATATCAAAAGAAAAATTCAACTATAGTGCTTTTACAGTGTTTGAAAAAATTGTGAGAATGTCAGAAGAGAAAACAATGTCAAACTTTACCATCCCTCCCATAGATACTGCATTAGCAACAGCATTAAGCATCAAATTATAAGAATTAGTCAATGCTAATGCCCTTCATATAAGTGTTAAAAGTTTTTTTTTATTTATTTATTTATTATTTATGCAAAGGCTATATAATGCATTATATAAGTATAGAAATAGATATTTGGAATATTTGGAAATATTGCAACAAGTCTTCAAAAAGTATTAAATATCCCAAATGAAACTCATGGCACTGAATCCGGTCTGTTCACAAATAAAGACCAGATCAGTTATTTATTAACTATCAGATACATTGACCTTTTAAGTTCAGGTTTTTAAGTGTCATGTCAACATTTTTTTTTCTTTTACATTTAAAATGTAAGAATGAAAAAAAAATGCTAACAGTGGTTGATCCATTTAAACAAGATACATTTGTATTAACATTTTTAAAATAACTGTTTTAAATTTGACCTGATTTCAAATTTCAAAACCTGTATTCCTGTGATGTCAAAGTGGAATTTATTCTCACAAGATTCTGCGGAATTTAGTTGAATCAGTCTAATATTCTAATATTTGCTAACATTTCTTTTACAGCTGTGCTGCCTAATCATTTTGTGGAAACAGAATGTATTCAGGTTTCTTTGAATGCATTTATTTAAAATAACAATCTTTTTGTAACATTATAAATGTCTTTACTGTTTTTCTTTTACTAATTTATTGTTTCCTTGCTTAAAAAAGGTTTCATTTATTCATATAGTGACCTTATTATTATTATTTTGTTTTTAAAGGGGCCATACAGTGGTACATGCACTTTTACAAGCTGTTTGGACTGAAATGTGTGTTGGGAGTGTGTGTACACAACCCCTCTACAATGATAAAGATCCACAAGTATTTTTATTAAATTAAAAGAAGTTGCTCTTTCTGAAATCAAGCCATTCTCAAATGCATGTTGATGTGGCGTCACACCAACAGAGACCACTCCCACAATAGTTGATTGACAGCAGCGTGTCACACAGACTGAACTGTCTTACCTCAGACCCGCCCTGAGTGAGCCGTCATCAGACCGAGACGCAGAGACAAGCAAGACTCCTAAGAGATTGAGGTGTTTTGTTGTGGAATGTATTAATAAAACATAGCAGTAGTGATTTACTCCCAACATCTGAGTGACTGAAGATGCAGAGAATTAACGTTGCGTTTGGTTCTGAAGGAAAGTGTACTTGATCAACCGAAATGCGTTTATGTTCGCGTGAATCATTCATGATCCAGCCCCACCTACAGAAGCAGTGAGTTTAATGTCTTTAAGTGAATTTTTGCACATCGCTTTTCCTAATAATGTGCTAATTAGCAAGTTGATTACGGTTAAAAAAGCTCCTCGGAGAGTGCCTCGGAAAAGAGGGGCGGGGTCAGCAGAGCTTGTTAAGATTTAAAGGAGAAGTACACAGAACAGAGTGATTTCAAAAGAGCTGTTTTTGACAGGGGAAAATTTGTGTTTTTGAAAAATTTTAAAGCAATCTATATTACAAACTTTCCATTAAGATCCTAAATAATCGTATTAGCTTGTGGAAAATTGGCTTTGTATGACCCCTTAAATATTATATAATTTATATTTTATATTATGTAATAGTAATAATGTTGTATCTATTATTATTTTTAATTAGTTTAATATTTTTAATTTTAATATTAGGATTTATTTTCTTACATATATTTAAGGTGAAAAAATTTGTTTGGTTATGTGTGTGTGGTTCACATCGATTATCAAACAAGACTCGTTTATGTGTTTCCTGTTCCCTGGCAGAGGTGGAACCCTGTTGACGGCTTCTCGGACCGGCTGTTGCCCAGTGACCGCTGGCAGTGGAGTGATATCACAGGGCTGAAGCACCAGCCTCTGGGTGACTTTCAGCTGCCCTCTGAGAACTGGGAGTGGGAGGCAGACTGGTACGTGGATGAAAACTTTGGAGGAGAGACCACAGAGAAAGGGGTTAGTATTGATGTCTTTAAAACCCAGAATGAGCTTTTACTTGCGTTATGCCTAATCTGATGTTCTGTGTGTTTCAGGGATGGACATATGCTATTGATTTCCCAGCCACTTACACGAAAGATAAAAAATGGAACTCTTGCGTGCGCCGTCGCAGATGGATAAGATACAGAAGGTACAAGGCACAGGACACTTGGGTCAAGGTATGTACCAGCACAAAGGTCTTAAAAGCAATTATACAGTATATCTTATCTCAATTGTTTCACTTTAATGTTGATGGAAAAACTTATCTTTGTGTCCTTGAATCTTATATATGAGAGCAGATCCCCTCAGAGCAGACGGAGTCTCTTCCTGACCCATTTAATGACATCACTTGTGGTGGTTGGGAGATCACTGAGGAGCCCAGAGGGTGTTTGGCCTTGTGGGCGGTCTCTCTGCAGGGAAAGGTCAGAACTCACCTGACATGCAGTGTCCAACAACACCTCATGCTTTTATAATCAATAATAAATGATAATTAATTGTTCAGTTCTTACAAAGCTGCACATATTGTATGAATTCTTGGAACTATTGTAGTGACATAAACTTCTTTTTTGGTCACTTGAGGTGTTAAAGGGTAGTTCTCCAAGTACTGCTTTATCAAATTTATTCATCAGTTCACATAGATCACTTCAACGCACAGTTTTGCTGCACATGCACACAAAATGCCATTGGATGCCTCCACTTATTCACCCAAGACACGCCAAAGATACGATCCAAGATGCGGTCAAAAAATGTTGCACACTCCACCCAGTGGTCAAACATAGAATTACAACAATCATTATGGCTCTTACAACTATGCATCCACGAAAATATTTTTTTTACATTTGAGCAGGTGTGGTTCCGTTGTGGCATCAACCATCATAATCCCGAGGGTTCCGCCTGGGAGGAGGTGCCCGTACCAGGGGAGGTTGTGCAGATCAGCTGCGGCCCGGGTGACCTGGTGTGGGCTGTCCTGTGGGAGGGTAATCTGCTGGTCAGAGAGGGCATTGGCAGAGATTGCCTGAAGGGTGAGTGAAGTAGTGCACAAAAATAAAAAAAGGAAATAGATGTTAAACATATGATCATTTTCATGTAATCACAGGGTCATCGTGGGTTACGGTGGAGTCGCCAAGCCCTGGTGTGGGTGCCGTACATGTAGCTGTTGGTGTGAATGTAGTGTGGGCTGTCACTAAAGATCATAAAGTAAGTCATATTTAAATTTAATATACACTTGCAAATACAGTGGGGTCCAAAATCTGAGGCCACTAATAAAAAGCATTAGCATTATATATAGCATTGCTATAGTCATTCAGATTGATTACAATTAGTATCATCACAAATACCATGGTGAAGCTAAATGGCTAGTACAGCAAAACCGTGTTAATGTGTTACTTTAGTTCAACTATTATGGTTTTTATTTGTAGTAAACATGTTTAATTTTGATAATTAAAACATATGTAACCGAGTGCAGAAATGAACGCGAGTAATCTGACCTGATATTGATATTACACACTAGCCAGTCTTAACAGTTTACGTGATCTGGCTCTTTATTTGTATTTATTTATTTATTTTATATATCAAATTACATATTAAACGTGTGTGTGGTAAGAGCATCTACGGCATATCGCGTTGGCTAAAACACACAAGGAAACACGTTGTGAAAAATAATATCACATACATTGCACTCCGACTCTACAATTATTACACAGGTTGTGAGAGAAAAACACAGACATGGCAAATAAAATCACCAAGTACGTCTGTAAAACAAAACATTCTCTAACAACCCTCTGTAAAAATGAATCTATGCCCACCCCTAATAGTGAGGTCAATAAGTATTTAATCACCCTGTGATTTAGCAGGTTCTCTTTTTTAGAAATCATGGAGGGGTCTACAATTTTCAGCATAGGTGCATTTCCACTGTGAGAGACAGAATCTAAAATGAAAAATACATAAATCACATTGTATGATTTTTCAACAATTTATTTGGGAATTACTGTGTCAAATAAGTATTTGATCAGTTGAGTCAGAGGTTTGCACACACTGCAGGAGGGATTTTGGCCCACTCCTCCATACAGATCTCCTCTAGATCTGTCAGGTTTTGGGCTGTCGCTGAGCAGCACAAAGTTTCAAAGTTTCACAGTGATAATGCACCTATGCTGAAAATTGTACACCCCTCCATGATTTCTAATTACGAGAACTTGCAAAATCACAGGGTGATCAAATACTTATTGACCTCACTGTATATATGTACTGTATGTATGTATGTGTGTGTGTATGTATATATATATATGCATGTGATTGTATTTAAATGTGTATGTGTGTGTGTGTGTGTGTGTATATATATATATATGTATATACATGTAAATATTTTTTACAAATATACAATATTTATAAATATATATATATATATAGATATAGATATAGATATACATACACACACATAATAAATAAACACATTACATATATATATATAGTATGTAAAAAAAAATTATTTTGGATTTGATCAATTGTTTGACAGTACAAAAATAAATAGTGCACAATTATTTATTTACTTATTTTAAAATTTACATGCAGGACAGTTCAGAGGTTTGTAATATTTTATAACACTGTTGTTTTATTTTTGAAAAATCCATCATTGTTGAGCATAAGGTACTTGAAAACATATATATGTGTGTATATATATATATATATATATATATATGTGTTTTTCTATTCTTATTTAGCCTATTTGTTTCACCTCTCCTTATTTTTATTAGGTCTGGTTTAGACGGGGTGTGAATTCTCATAATCCTTGTGGCTCAGGTTGGATCGGTATGGTTGGAGAGATGGTCATGATCAACGTGGGTCTCAATGATCAGGTCAGAGATCAGTAGTGTTTCCTTTTTGGTTAATCTCATTAATTTCTCTTTTTACATTGAATAACTTTTATATAGATAGATGCTTTAAACAATTTATTTTTTACTGTTTGAAACATTACACACGAATGTATACATATTGGAGTGTTTAAATACCAGATATTATGCCATATATATGTATTTATATAAGTATATAGTTCTAGTGAGAATGTGATGTGTCTCTCTGCTCAGGTGTGGGCTATTGGTTTTGAAGACCGGGCGGTATATTTTCGCCAGGGTGTGACTTCCAGCGAGCTAAGTGGGAAGGCCTGGAAAGTTGTCTCTGTACCCAGAGATAGTGAACGTTCCCACTCTAGCGCCAGCGCGAGCAGCCTTCAGAGGTCAGTGGACTTTAAAATTTTGATGCATGTCCTAGGTTTCTGGTTGTGTTGTGATAATGTTATTGGTAGACTTTTCTTTAGATATTTTATTGTAAATTAACTGAAAGTAATTTTCTGTTAAGTTTGGCAAAAACTTTTCCCACCTACATCTTGTTACTAATAGCCACCATCACACCTCATATCCAGACGTCACTGAATGAGTGACAGAAATCAAATGAATGGGACTAATGGGACTGTACTTTGTCACAGCGTGTAGCTCGCAATGTGAACAAGACTTAGAGCATTGAACAGTCTCCATCTCCATCTGACAGACTGTGGCGTAACAGTTAAATTATTCAGGTTAATTATTTGACATCAATGTGTTCAGCTTTTTTTTTTTTTTTTTAATACATGAGATTTAGTTTATAAAATAAAACAAATGTGTCATAGTGATCCCAAACTTCTGGTGCTGTACATGTTAACACTTTGTGTCTCTACACATCACAGTGCTGGTTGCTTCTTTGGTGGTGAGGTGCGTCTGCAGTCCCAGGCATCAGTGTTGAGTGATGCAGACCCTGTGACTGAGAGAGCTGGGAATGAAGTTGTCCCAACACCTGAGATAGGAGATGCCCCTAAACCACGCATCCCCAAAGTGACCAGTGACAGCTTCATCTCAGAGCTCGTGTCTGACCGTGAAGGCCAAATCAGTCGCCGTGACATCCCTCCAGCTGGCCCATCTATTCCTGAGGAAGATCACCCAGAAAAAGAGATGGACGATGGGACTTCCACAGCCCAGGTTCTGTCTCCTAGCCAATCAGGTGGGGTGGATCCTCAGTGGAGCAATGTGGACCTAGAGGAAGCCCAGACACACCTCACAGCTGGACCTGGAGGAGACGCAGCTGAAACCAGTAGCCTGTCCTCTGTAGCCACCTATAACTTGGCCCTAGAAGAGCCTTATGGTCCAGATGAACATCCGAAATGGGCCTGGGTTAGCGGTGGGGGATGTTTGATTGGTTGTCACACACAGCTCAACTGGTTCAACTCATCTACTTCCACAGGTCAGCCGGGTACCATGTTGGGCTCCATGACATATCGAAATAAAATCGATACTACAATATGGTTTAGTTGAATTGTCCAGATTTAATGAATTTAATATATGCTTTGCTGGTATTAAGTAATGTGCTGCTTTTACAGTGTTTCAGTTTTTAAAAAACAAATTGGTTTATTTACTGTGAATCGAGCCATTCGGAGACTCAGATATTATGAGCTAAATTCATATAAATGATTAGTGAAAAATTTTAAAGTATGACACTTGCAACACATTTTTTTTTTCTGGCAAACCAGAACTCGGTGGTTTACCATTTTTAAAATCAAGAAATTAGAATATAAATAGTAAGCTTTCTGTACTTTTTTTACAATATTGTTACAATAGATTTTTGATTTTGTTTAATAATTTTATTTAATAAGAATCAAAATCAAAATAATTATATATTTTGTCAAAAACAATGGGAATAGTCTCTTGTAAAAATCTTTCTGAAATGGCCCTAAAAGGATTTCACACACATAAAAATCTTCAAAGTAAAAAATGGATTAGCCTTTTTTGTATGAAAGCAAAAATCGCAATGTCACCATATTCCAGTATCGTGCAGCCCTGTTGCCATCTGTGTAATTAAATTTGATGATTCACTTTGTCCTTGACTGTATTAAATGTGATCGTCTCCTCAGCCCTGAACTCCTCCATGCAGGCCATGTCTCTCTCCATTACACCTGCTCAAACAGCAGCATGGCGTAAACAGATATTTGAGCAGCTCAGCGAGCGCTCCAAGAGAGAAATGGAGAATTTCATGCATTATGAGCAGGCCATTGAACAGGTAGTGCTCACACACATAGCTGTTTACCTCATATGATGTTTGTGATTATGCTAACCAGTTTTGTCATTTATTTTAAAATTATATTCAGACTATCATTGGCATAGCAACAGTAAGTGTCCATACAAGTGCTACAAGAGTTACTGTAGATCTATAGTCAGAGCAGCAGTTATGATGACAGTGGCCCCCAGCTTGGTAGAACCAAGAAGTTACCCCTAGAAAATGAATCTTTTGTCTTGAACCTTAAAAAATCCTTATAGTTTGATAAATGTTTGACACTGAATCCTGTCCTTTGCACAGTCTGTGTGGGTGAAGAAGGGCACTATGCAGTGGTGGCGAGACTGGAAACCTCATAAGTGGGTGGATGTTCAGTTTGCTTTGGAGCAGTTTTCAGGAGTGGAGGGTAACAAGGATGGGATTCTGTTCATCTACTACACATTTAATGATGAAAAGAAGGTAATATCACATCCTTTATGGAATCAAAATTGTAGTTTAATCTATGTTAATTAGCTTTGATGCTATCTAAGGTACTGCTAACTTTTTTTTTTTTACGTCTTTCCTAAAAATGTTTCATGTTTTTTCATTGTTTTTAATGTTTCAGTTTCCACATGTATTAAGCACCGATATTTTTCAAAATAATAATAAGAAATGTTTCATGAGTACCAAATCAGCATATTAGAAAAAACAGCATAATAAAATAGAAAACAGATATGACAATATTACAGTTTTTTGTGTTTTTGTCAAATAAAATGTACAAATAATTGCCAAAATAAATATTAATTATCATATAAATGCAGCTTTGATGAGCATAAGAGACTATAGAAAAATCTATATCAAACTTGTGTATGGAAGTGTATACAAATTAAATCTGCGCTTGTAAAGTGATTTCATGTGGTCTGAATTCAACCCCTGTTTTCTGCTCTTTTGTCTTTCCAGTATCTCCACGTGTTCATTAACGAAGTGACAATTCTGGTGCCAGTACTGAATGACTCCAAAAACACATTTGCCATCTACACAGCAGAGCGAACCAAACAGAGGTGGCCCATCCGCCTGGCTGCAGCCACAGAGCTGGAAATGCACGACTGGGTGAGGAGAGAAAGTTAACCAAGGGAAATTGATTCTAAATAACTTGCACTGGACTTTGGGATTACCTTGCTGTGTGGCTGAAAGTTTGTTTATTCTTTCAGCTTGCTCTGCTCAGTGTATCCTGCTGTGACTCTAAAGGTATTCAGGGCCCTCCCTCGAAACAAACCATTTGGTCAGTCACCTGTAAAGGTGACATCTTTGTGAGCGAACCCACAAAAGAACTAGAGGCATCTCCCTACCCTACACCATGTGATCAGATGTAAGAATCAGATGATTGATTGATTGATTTTATGGTAACGAGTTTGATGTAAATAGGTGATTCTTCCTATCTGTACCTTAAGTGTTTTAGTTAATTTTTTCTTCTTTTTTTTTTTTACACAAAAGATGTATTATAGTACATTCAAACCTGCCCCGGCAGGCCTGCCCCACATTTAACTTTTAACTCGTCGTTATAGTAAGTGAAGTTTAAAAATCAAGAAAAAACACACTAAGAACATTTCCCACCAGAACCATTTTTTCCAAAAACGTATTAAAAAAAAACCCAGCATGCATAACATTATGCAGTAATAAATCAAATAAAAAAAAATCACACATAAAACTAAAATTCACATGAAATTTGATAAATGCAAAATGAAAGAGCCCCTACATTTTAAAACTTTGGGGCCTGTTAGACTTTTTAATGTTTTTGAAAGAAGTCACTTATTATTATACACTTAAACTCACTAGAGCTGCATTTATTTGATTAAAAATAAAGCAATAACAGTAATAATGTGAAATAAATATTACTAATAAAATTAAAAATAAATGCTTGCTAATTATATTTAAAAATGTGAAATTTGATGGCATAAAGCTGACTTTTTTGCAGAGATTTCTTCAGTCTTGGTGTCATCTGATCCTTTCAATATTTCAGATTTTCTTTTCCTTAAATATATATATATAAAGCATTTATATTGAAATGAAGTCTTTATTTTTCTTTATTTTTGATTTCTTTATGAAACCTCCAACCTTTGAACAAGCATATATTCATAAATGTTATATACTGCTACACTGCTATGCCTCATAGCCATAATGCCTAATGTATAGACTTCTCTAAAGAAAAAAAACTCATCTTGTCATCATGGGCAGGTTCTGGCGTCAAGTCGGAGGGCATTTGCGTATTATTGAGTCCAACAGTCTTGGTGTGGTGTGGGGGATTGGCTATGACCACACTGCCTGGGTCCACACAGGAGGCTATGGAGGAGGTTTCTTCCAGGGTAAATGCATCACTTCTTTCTAAACCATTCAGTGTTTTCATGCTTTTTAGTCACATAGTGTATTTATCATACACCCACAGGTTTGGCAAGCAGCACAGATAACATCTTCACGCAGACTGACGTGAAGAGTGTGTATATCTATGAAAACCAGCGCTGGAATCCTGTCACTGGTTACACTAACAGGTCAATACAGAGCATGATGTTTGTAATCTAGACGTGTTCAGTATGCTCACTGCTGTGCCTCACTGTTACTCCTCCAGGGGTCTCCCTACTGATCGCTACATGTGGAGTGATGCCTCAGGTCTGAAGGAGTGCACTAAAAACAACACAAAACCTCCCTCCCCCAACTGGACTTGGGTTTGTGCTGTTATGTATTTCACATAAAGAACATGTCACTGAAATTGACAGTGAATGACTTTAAAGTTGCAAATTGCTGCATATGTGAATGCTCCCTAATATATTGCAGGTCTCAGACTGGACTATTGATTACGGTGTGCAAGGTGGCACAGACAGAGAGGGCTGGCAGTATGCAGCAGACTTTCCTGCGTATGTTATATTGGTTATTGTTATTTCCAGTGTATCTTATCACATAAAAAGCACAATCTTCAAAAAGCGAGAGCAAGCCAACTCTTGCTTTTTCGCCATTCTAGGTCATACCACGGATATAAAACACTGAAGGACTTTGTCCGCCGCAGACGTTGGGCCAGGTATCTAGCAAAAATATTTTTCATTGTTTACTAATGTAGTTAAAAATTACTGTAATTCAGTGATTTTTATGCCAAATAAACAGTACTGTGCAAAAGTCTTAGGCCACTAGTATTTTTAAGTCGGTTGTGTCTATCTTTTGCTATTCAGGTAGCTTGTCAGTTGTAAATATCAGTTTACATTTCCAAACATTATTTTTGTCATTAATTGTAATAATGCAGTAAGATTAATGTGTTCACAAGGAGTCTGTGTGTTCCACACAGAGATCTGATCTGATCATCATCCAGTCTGTCTGGAATGACATGAAGTAACAGAACAAACTGAGACAGACTCAATCCAGAAGAACTGTGGCAATGTCTCAAGATGAAGAAAAAAACCTACCTGCAAAGCTACAGTAATGTTCAAAGTTTTAGACACTGGTGCAAAAATGCTATAAAATGCTTTAAAAAATAATGCCATAAATAGATTTAATTTATCAATTAACTTCTATTGACTAAATCATATAAATATTTGCTATTGAACTTGGTAAAACAGCTTCTGTTCCGAGGGACACTTGCCCATAGTTTTTCAGGTAGCTTTCCAGGTAGGTTTTTTGAAGCATCTTGGAGACGTTGCCAAAGACGTTGGGCAGTCAGACTCCTTGTGCAGACAATAGTCTTACTGCATTATTACAATTAATGGCAAAAATAATGTTTGGAAATGTAAACTGAACTGACACGCTACCGCAAAATATAGAAATAACCGACTTAAAACCATTTTTTGTTGGCGAAAATACTAGTGGACTAAGACTTTTGCACATATATATATATATATATATATATACACATTTGTTTAATTGCATCCAAAATGAAAGTTTTTATTTACATAATATGTGTGTGTGTGTGTGTGTGTGTGTGTGTGTTTGTGTATATTTATGTATTTATAAATCCACACACATACAGCATATATTTTGAAAATATTTACATGTGTATGTATTTATATATGTATATATGTGTGTGTGTGTGTGTGTGTGTGTGTGTGTATATATATATATATATATATATATATATACACACATAATAAATATACACAGTACACACATGTATTATGTAAACTAAAACTTATTTTGGGTCATGATTAATTGATTGACAGTACTAATAAAAATATATATATTTTATATATATATATATATATATATACATACATGTGTGTCTTTATATATATATTATGTACAGTACACATACATATATTATGTAAACATAAACTTGAATTTTGGTTGCGATTAATTGATTTAAAAAGCCTAGTAGTAAATAGTGCAAAATATATAACAAGATGTAACCAAACATAGAGTTTTTAGTATTTTTGTTTGCAATCACTCAAATATTTATTATATATTTTTGGTAATCATAATTCTACCTAATCTAATTCTAGCTAATCTTCCTCTACCTTAGAAAGTGTAAACTCACGACAACTGGCCCCTGGCAGGAAGTCCCACCTATACCTTTGAGTGACATCACAATCCTGCCTTGTGGACCAAAGATCACAGTGGAACAGGTGCCATTATGGGCCATCAGCAACAAAGGAGACGTCTTGTGCCGCTTGGGTGTTACTTCACTTACTCCTGGAGTAAGAGCCAAGTTCCTTATTATTTTTTTAGAAGTTGGCTAATATGTATTGCTTTCAGTAGTTGCCATGCAAATATTATAGAGATACTTCTCCAACCCTGACATTATCACTGTGAGAGTCTTCCCTAAATAATGTAACCCTGGCTGATGACATGGCTTGCTCACAGGGATCATCGTGGTTACATGTTGGAACTGATCAGCCTTTCAAGTCGATTTCCATAGGTGCCGTCCACCAGGTTTGGGCCATAGCTAAAGATGGCTCTGCGTTCTACAGGGGCTCTGTGTCTGCCCTGAACCCGGCAGGTGAGGAACTAACCTTCTGTTGCAAAGCCTGTACGTGTGAGAATACAACAATACATGTTTCTTACGTTAGATTTTAATGCAAGTCATGCCTGTCATTCTGCAATTGCAGCATTGCCTCTATTTCTGCAGCAGCATTAGAAAGATTTGATCTGTTCACAGGAGATTGCTGGTATCACATTCCCTCTCCAACCGGACAGAAGCTCAAACAGGTGTCAGTAGGCAGGACGTCTGTATACACAGTGGATGAAAATGGTACACCTATACAAATCACACTGATAAAAATGTGTTAATACATCAGTGGCCTTTGGTACTTTTTTAAAAAATGGGGAAGCACAGATGATACTAATCAATGGAAAAATGTGTACTCTGATCTGTTTGTGTATCTTGGTGACTGCAGTATTGCAGTAAAGGAATAGTTCACCCAAAAACGAAAGTCGGTCATCATTTACTCACCCTCGAGTTCCAAAACTGTATGAATTTCTTTGTTCTGCTGAACAAGAAGATATTTTAAAGAAAGTTTGTAAATGGGTGGTTTTGGCTCACCATTAACTTCCATAGTATTTTTTTTCCCTACTATGGAAGTCAATGGTTTAGAAGCCTGTTTCTGCCACTGAATAAAAAATATAAAAGGTTTTTGTGACTTTTTCTCTCACAATTCTGAATTTGTCTCAAACTTGCAATTTTCCCAATTGCAAGAAAATAAGTCATATATAAAATATTAAAAATAACAAAATATACTATATATATGGTTTTATGTATGGTTTTGTATGAGCAGGTAACCTGTGGTACAGACATGGCGTGACCCCCAGTTACCCTCAGGGCTCATCATGGGAGCACATCTCCAATAATGTGCGCAAGGTGTCTGTGGGACCTCTGGACCAGGTCTAGACCATTCCCTTGTAACTATTTGCAGTCTAACTCCAGCAGGTTGCTTGTCTGCTGAACGTTAGATTTGTGGGTTTTTTTCCTTAGGTGTGGATCATTGCAGATAAGGTGCAGGGCAGTCACAGTTTGAGCTGTGGTACTGTGTGTCGGCGACTTGGGGTGCTGCCGATGGAACCCAAAGGACACTCGTGGGACTATGGCATTGGGGTGAGCACTGTCACTAGCTCACTAGTTACTTTGTAGAATGGGTAGAACATAAAGAATCGTGTGTTTCTTTCAGGGCGGATGGGATCATATAACAGTCAGAGGAAATGCCGTGGAGGCAGCTCGCATCCTGATGCCATCCCTGATGGACAATCAGACGGCAACACGTCCTCTGCTAACCAGTAACCAGCCAGAGATGAACGGAAACCCAGTGGGCTGTTAGTCTTGGTTGAGATCTTTATCCTAACTGTCTCTACTGTAGCCATGAAGCTTCTCTTCTACAGAGCAGAATTACTCAATACCACTTAACAAATCGTACAACTCGAGCGTCTGCACATGTAGACGGCTCTGTGGTTTGTTTGTACCTCAGCTGAATTCACATTTTATTGTTCGTTTGAAAGATGTCTTCTTTTAAGGGGCTCTCATGGATACTGAGGCCACTTTCAGTAATGCCCTCTCCTTTTTAACACTACCATCAATCGTCATTGCTTTTTTGTTTAGAGGATCTTAATTTAATGCTTATTTATTAGACTCTGGTAAAATAACGAGTGGCCATTTGCTTTAATATATTTTTTTATTGTTTGAATTCAGGGGCATTAAATACAAGAGGTCACAGTGTAAGCTACTGTAGGTACACTATAAGCATTTTATATTGAACATCACACACAAACAACAAACTGCTTCTGGGAATTTTACAGCTCGGCTGCAGTGCCGCTAGACATGGGTTTAAGCATAAAGAGTCTTTCTATACTTTCATCATCTGCTTGTATTGGCTTATTGGTTATGATTTTATTCAAAGCTGAGAAAGCACAGTGGTACTGTACAAATACACTACAGTTCCAAAATCTGGGGTCAGTAAGATTTTTTTTGTTTTGTTTTTTTAAAGAAACGAATACTTCCTAAAATATTGACTGAAATCACAGTAAAAGAATTTATTACGGCTTTATATTTTGGTTTCAAAAATAAATGCTGTACTTTTGACCTTCCTACTCCGAAGTACAATGTTTTCAACATTGATAATAATTGTTAATTCAGCAATAAATCGGCATATTTTAATGAGTATGACAGAATTTTCACAATATATTCGTTTTAAATTTTTGATCAAATTAAAACAGTGATGAGCATAATATACTAGCAAAGCAATCAAATAAATAAATAAAACTCTTGCTGACCTTTAGGTTTTGAATGATAGTGTATGTTTGGACACTTATTTAACTAACCGCTTGTCATTAATGAAAGAGTGCAATATTTGCACTTGAAAATGTGAAGACAATGTTGTGAAACATTTCTCAGGATATCCACATATTTAATTTATACGCAGATATATATATATATATATATATATATATATATGTGTGTGGTTTAATTCAATTTAAAGTCAGCACAAACTTCAAAAAGTAAGTGTTTATAACAAATCTTTTCAAATGGTTTCATTAGGATGAATAGTTAGGTTTTATTCCTCCTCTGCTAAGTTATATTGTACATGTGGATGTAAAAATTTGGAATATTTATTGTACTAATGTGAAACTGCATTAATTGTGTGAAGTCCTATAGGGCATTATTTATGGTTGCTGCTGTACATATAAAGACCTTTATGCAGGCATGAGAGAAACCACTAGAAAAAGAAAAGGATTATATATTAAATGTAGACAAATAACAGGGTAAAGAGTCATAATTTGAGTACTGTAAACTCCTCTCAGTGTCAGATGTGCATGGTATGAGTCCTCTCAATAAATATGAAATCTGCTCCAAAACTTTGCATTTTTAATATGAAATACTTACCCTGTTAAAGGGATAGTTCACCCAAAAAATTTATTTTTATTGTTTTTTCAAACCTGTTTGACCATATTTCATGGAACACAAAGAAAGACGATTTTGTTTTGTTTGCCCATGCAATGAAAATCAAGGGTCCAGTGTTGTTTTGGACCCCATTGACTTTCACTATATGAGCAAAGCATCAAGTACATTAATGACCAGAAAAGTATGTCCCTTAATAATCCACAGAGTTAGTGGCTAGTAACTTTAAGATAGAATGATGTTGGCAAATAACTACCACATCGTGGGCAACATAATCAATGCATTCTGTACATAAATGAGCCTGCTTATGAACCAGTTTTAGCTTGTAAACTCAGGGTTATTCACATGGACCCTTTTGTTAGTCTTCAGAGCTGGTTTTCACCATCACGCATGTATTTACACAGCACTCTTGAGTCTCTGGCAGCAGGTGTTAGCTGCCCTGGTTGAAGCTGTGAATGTGGCTAAGGTAGTTGGACAGATCCTCCTCTCCCTCCTCCTGTAGATGCTGCTGATAGCACTGCAGGAGCCTGGTGGCATGAGTCTCCATGTCACTCTCAGCGTGAGGCAGGCAGGCGTTCGACATGCCCAGGATGATTGTGGTTAAGGCCTTGATGTAGTTCTTTGCCAGCGTGAGAGTCTCGATCTTGGAAAGTTTCTTATCTGTTTTGACATGAGGAATGGCCTCCCGTAGGGCCTGAAAGGCATTGTTGAGTTTGTGCATCCTCTGCCTTTCTCTCTCGTTACTCTCCAGCCTCCGGACGTTGCGTTCCTTAGCGCTGCCGTGCTGCCGCCTGCGACGTGTGCCCACACGGGAACCCCCGTGCCTCTCGGCCCTCAGTGTTCTCCATGTGCCTCCCAGCCTCACGGACACCTCTGAACCCTCCTGCTCACTGGAACCTGGCTCTGTTTCCAGCGTAAAGTCTGGGTCGTCCTGCTCTGCCCAAGACTGTCTGCCCCGCTTTGACCCCTTTCCTTTGGACTTCATTATTGGCTCACCCACACCCTGGTGTAGGCCCTAGGATATTATCATTTACATTTGACTGGAGCAAATTAACATGCAAAATAACATTATATGTGTTCCTGAACCACAAAACCGTAGTGAATAGCACAGGTATATGTGTAGCATTAGCTAACAATACATTGTATGGTTCAAAATTGTTGATTTTTATTATTTGCCAATAATCATTAACATATTAAAGATCATGTTCCGTGAAGATAGTTAGTTAATTACTTAGGCCTAGATTTTTTTTATGTTTCCTACCATAAATATACCGAAATCTTCATTTTGGATTAGTAATATACATTGCTAAGGACTTCATTTGGAGAACTTTAAAGGTTTCTCAATATTTAGGTTTTTTTTTGCACCCTCAGGTTCCATATTTTCAAAAAGTTGAATCTCGGCCAAATATTGGCCTATCCTAACAGATCATGCACCAATGGATCGTTTATTAATCCAGTTTTCAGATAATGTATAAATCTCAATAGAAAAATGACATTTGTGACTGATTTCGTGGTCAAAGGTATCATATATCTATACAAATAACTTGAATACATACTGAAAATAATGTTATTTAATTAAATAAATAATGATGATCTTGTTTTAACATCCTGTACTGTCCGATTAGGATACAAGGCGTTCTTCTAGAGACAATGTGTCACATCCTTCCCTAGTTAGTTTCACTGCAGTAGCATCTCATTCATCCCTGGTTAACTGTTATCTGTTAAAAATGGATTAAAAACATTTAACTGTGCAAAAATACTGAAACAAATCCACTCCTGATAATGAAATAAACGCAGTCACAGTCAAGCAAACAAAGAAGATGCCTCGTTTCTACACGTTGGCGCTCGTGCCTTAACCTGTCAATCATCTCTGCTGTCGGGAAACAAAAGTTTTGCTTACCTCGAAATAAATGTCCACCAAACTCCCGGTGATGTGAGAGCGATAAGAGGCTTGCGGGGAGCAATAATGAGTTGACGGGAAGCGCTGTTGTCCTCCTGACAGCCGCAGTCAGAATGAAATGATAACGGTCACGCGCTCTACCTGTTGCTGCTCGATGTCCACGTAGCGCTTTTGTGGCCAATCAAAGGAGGGATCCGTTTCGTCTCGAGTCACCCATGAGCTGGCGCAAGCGTCGGAAATAGCGATCTGAAACTTTGTTCAGGCTTTCAGATGATGATAATAGCGGGTCTGTGATCCAGCTGCTGCAGGTGGTATAAGCAGTGCGCTCTCTGAATGCTTTTGTTTTAAAGCTGGTGCTAATCACATAACATTAGTGGGGACTCTCCACTGATCAATGTAAGTTTATCTGGTTGAATTATTTTTGCAGGAAAGAAAGAAAAAAACACACAGACGTGGCAGTGGTGAGTTCACGCAGACGATTAAGTTATACTATTTCCATGGCACTTTATCAAGTGAAATATTTGCTTACGCCTTTGCATTTCAAATGGGCCTTGCACACATATAATCTACGCACCTTTTAGAGCTTGAGCTTTGAAGATTATTAAGCTGTATTTTTGCATTTATTTTTATTCACACTTGTAAATAAGTTTTGAATGCATTTAAACAATAACATTTGTTACACTTCTATGTCTGTTTTCATTTTCAGTTTTCTTGAATTATTGTTATATCTCTGATGTATTATGTTTGCGCTATATCCATACTTTCATCTGCACTGGAAGCTCCTGTCATCAAATTGACTTGGTAATAAACCTCTTTCTGACTTCTGTGTTCATTTACCTTTAGACAGGTTATTTAGATCACTGTGTGTGTAAACACACACACACACTACAGTGATCTAAAGAGCCTAATGTATGTCTACGTGTCTTACTGATGGGGCTGTGAAGATCAATACAATTTAAATATATGTATAAAATAAAGAAATCAGGACACTTTTTGTTTTAAAGCAGCAGAATCATGGTTGTCTAAAGTACAAAATGCTAAGAAAATAAAAAGCCCCCTGTGGAACCGTTTGAACCTCTTCACTAGGATCAGTCTGTATCCTTTATTTGTAGAAGTGTGTATGTGTGCAAAGAACCACCCTTTTTATAAACTGCGGTATCAGACAGATCAAACACAGACGTGTTTATTTTGTACCTGAGTATGGCGAACCTGTTCTAAGCGTGCCTGCATTAAAATAGCCAAAGTCTCTTATTCTATTCTTAAACTGAAAGCGCTTTGAGCTTTCTTTGCAGCGTGGGATAAAGCACAACTGCAAACATCATTTTGAGTAGCCTAAGGGATGGATGCACAACATTCAACATAATATTAAGGCACAAGTAACGTGGTGTTGGACAAACAGGACATTTTCACATAGTTTCTGGGAACAAGTACACTTCACACCTGTTTAACTCACAGCAGCTATCAGCTCAAATGTTCCCTCCCCCACATCGCTGATGGCCTTGGTCAAGCAGCGTTTTGGCCACAGGCTAGGCAAGACTCCCTGCTCCGGTCTCGATGCTGAGACTATGGAAACAGTTTCTATCCCAACCCTCAGTTTATTCAGCGTGGAACCTCCGGTATACACCACTTACACTGATAACAATCTGCCTGTAAGCAAAGCCTCATACAAAATCATGCTCACAAGCAGGCATAAAAACTATACAAACACAACTAACATTCATTCAGGCTATGTGTTCGCTCTAGTGGTAGTCTGGATTATCAGCACACGGTAGTACTGATAAACACACCTTTATAGTTTACTGTTCAACATCATGTTCAATTTCAAGATAACTTTTGAATTTGCATACTCCACGCGGAGGTATCTTTAAACTCCTGCTTAAATTTCCCTTGGGTAAATAAGTCACTCATTAGCAACCCCATGCCAAGCGCTACATTCCAGGAATGGGAGCTTGTGAGATGTAAAAGACAAATAAAAATGTTGTCTGAAGCTTAATTGGCTGTTTGATGAGAACATAAGGTGATAAGGAACCATGTACACAAACTATTTTGATTGGTAAACAAATATAATGTTTCACGGTTTAATCAAGGCCCAGAGCTCACAGCTGGCTGCCTTCAAGGCTAAATGCAAAAATAACTGTTTAAACAGCCTTTCTCTGCTACTCTGCTCACTTGATGTTTCTTCACACACAACAGTGTTTGAATGAAGTCAAAGGTAATTCGTTTCACTGTACGAATGCTTCTTTGAAGGGTCGGATGATGTTAGACATGAAAACTACAAATTTAAGACAAGAGTTCATCCAAAAATGTTTTATTTCTTATTCCCGCTAATTTCTTTCCAAATACATATGATTTTTTTTTTTTATTATTGTGGAACACAAAATGAGATATTTTGCAGAATGTTCAAGTCGCTCTTTTCCATGTGAAAATTATACAGTAACCTACGTTTGTAAACCTACAAACATACCAAAAAGCAACGTATCATTTGTGCGGTATGTCTTTTGGGGTGATGATGACAATTATGTGAAGAAAAAAAACAGAAAGACTTTGTCAACATGGTCAAAAAAGCAGAACATTCATCCTGCATCTTCTGTCTCATTTGATTTTGGAAAGACATGAGGGTAAGCAAATGATGACAGAATTTTGGTGTGAACTACTCCAAAATGATCTGACATGCTTAATCTAATTACATTACGTTAACAGCACCCTGTTTTGCTTCCTCAAAATTACATGAAAAAAAAACACAAAAAAAACAAACATCTAGTTTTAGTGCTTATACACACTTTTGATTCATTAATCGTATCTGTAATGTGAGCAAATAGATGTTATTTTTCATGCATCATTCATTGATGTTATACTGCCCCTTATGTCATCATCTGTGATCTGACTGGACAAAACAGCAGCCGGGGACTAGTGCATTAAAGCCTGACTCACCCACCATCATAAAAAAGGAAAGAGGGGGACAAGTCAGTTTTTCCATGACCCAAAAGCTGGTCAGACGAGAGGGGTAAAAGTACAACCTGTTATATCAGTATGGCTTGAACAGATGCTAAGGAAATGCATCTTCATAATACACACGCAGAAAACATCTAACTGGATTTTTTCATAATTTAATATTTGTGTAAGCGATTTATCGGAAAAGTTTAATAATATAAAAAAGTTTTTTTTTAGAATACTATTAATGTATTATTATTATTATTTGTATTTATTTATTTAAATGTAAACCCATCTCATATTTCTGTTTAAGATATTTTGCAAAAAAAAAAAAAAAAGACATAACCACTGATAATTACTAGTAATTATAAAGTTAGAAAGTAATAAACTAATAGTAACTTTCCATTAAAGCTGGTAAACTGGTAATTTTTTTGCTTTTGAGGAAAAAAAGCAGACCAACACTAACTAATCCTGCAGCTGTAATGGGATGCTTCAGAGCTTCAGAATCCATGAATATTTTCAGTAGGTGTCTCCACCTGCTTTTTAGAGTTAGGCTTATTTGTTTTCTTCTTAAAGTGGAAGGTGTCATAACAGGAAATATTGTCACACACTACTCTCTGTGCATTACTTGGTAGCAGTAAATATTTATCTAGCAACACTAGATCTATTGGTATGACACCTCTTTTCACAGGAAACCTGAAAAACCACTTTATGCGCTGTCATTCAACACACTATTGGAACAACTGGCTTTAGATCATTTTCCTTAAGTTTTTTTTTTGGGCTTTCCTGTGTACGTGGGCTGGTTTCAACTTTGTCTTTAACTTAAACATCAGCATTCAAATGTATATCTGAGGTGCATGTGGTTATATTCATTTTCACTTGTAATGACATCTTTCATATGAGAAGTGTACAGCGTGTAGGAGGAGCATCATGGCCTCTAGAAAAGACCAATGAGGGCAAATGAATGTGTGCTTTATTTTAGATGTGAGGTTACTAAATGATGCCTCAATGCACAACAGAGAGAAAACAATGCTTACGCAAATTATCCCAAAAAAATTATATTTTGCTTGAACATTTGCTCACCTTCAGGCTATCCAAGATGTAAATGAGCTTGTTTCTTCATCTGAACAAATGTTAAAAATGTAGCATCACATCACTATTCTGTAGTGAATGGGTGCCATCAGAATAAAAGTCTAAACAGCTGATGAAAGCATCACAGTAATCCACAGTGTGAGGTGATTGTGTGGTGATTATCTTTAAACTTTTCTTCTTCTGAACGCATTTAGAAATGTAGCATTACATCACTACCAATCGATCCTCTGCAGTAAATGGGTGCCGTCAGAACGACACTCTAAAAAGCTGATAAAAGCATCACAGTTATCCACAAATTAACATTTTGTGAGGTGAAAAGCTACCTGTTTGAAAGAGAAGGGTATAATAGTATAAAAAATGGCATTTTAATACTATTAATAAAAATGCTGAATGAAGTCCAGCTTATTATGACTCAAAAGAAGTATATTATTGGTGTCCATGAAAGTTTACATGATAGGCTTAGGGGGGTGCTTAAGACAAAAAAGCTTCAGAAACACTGATGCCGAGTAACCGAATCCCACCATATACCACTTTTGTTAGGAAGTTGATTCGGCAGGCTTGAAAAACAAGGGAAGTTCAGAATCCGCAGGTAAACATTTTTTACGGCCGGCTGAACATCCATGCAATCATGTGAAATGCATCAATTATTTTCTCTGGCCCTCTTACTGCAGTGCTTGAATAAATATCGGTACCAAGCATCAGCGAATGCGCAATAGGAAACATTTCCCTGCCGCTGTCTCTAGGCAACCTTGAAACGGATGACTCAGAGAGCTGACTCAATAGGTACTGTGACGAAGTCAGTCAAGAAACACACACACACACACACACACACACACACACACACTCACACACCATCTGTATGCATAGAGGAAATGTCTTAGTTGAGGGAGAGAACTAATCCTGGCTTCTTTACCTGCTAGCTCAACACCTCTGTGTTCAACAGGTGTGTGCCCAAGTCTTCTTCCAGCCTCCACCCAGCAAATAAACACAAACACACACCACCCACCTACTCGTCAACTTTGTTGAAACAACTACTTAACAAATAAAGCCCCTTAATTAACTAAAAAAATCCAATTTAATTAAGACGTATGCCACCTAGCTTCACTAGCTCGATAAAAACAACTTTGTATTGTGTGCGATATAAATCATTTCAGTTTTATCATCTTGTAAATAATATAGTCACTTTGCTTTTGTAATTATATGTAATATAATTATATTTAAAAATGTGTCAGGCTGCTAACGAGTCGTGATAGAAAAATACGGCTGTAATTATTTACATTCTTTTGTTACACAGGAAATCGAATTGGAAAAAGGCTGTTACCTGTCCTGTTTCACTGTCCCTAAAACGTTTTTGAATGGTTCTTTGCCTAAACGCTTGAAATAAAGTATGTGCTTAACACTCGAGATATTTATAACATTAAATACATCAACAATACCCCCTTGTGATTTTTGGAAAAACGTTTGTTTTGATTTTTTTGTCGAGGAAACCAGAGTGATGCCTACGAAAAATGTCATCCTTGCTAAACTTTATACAAAGTATAGCTTCACAATTAAAGCGTTAATATGCAGATTTTATTATCAACCTATTAACTGCATCCTTCTTATTTCATAACTTTTGACTTTACACCTCTAACGTTACACTTTTACCAATTAGCGATTACTTAGGCCTAGATGTGCTTTGGAACTGGTGAAACGTTCTTGGAAAAATGTATGATCCGAATATCGACTTGACTAATAATTATACTCACTGTAATAGTTTTTTGGTCCCTTTTCACGCATGTTACCCAAACAAACAAGGCCCTGGGGGTTAAACAAGGTAAAGTCTGTACGCCCTCTGCTGGACACTTTCCAGAAAGACAACCTCAAATTGAACTTAGGACACACAGTGGCCAATCGTGAACATAACACATTTTGAAGAATGCTAATGGAGTCTCCAAATGACCATTTATTGCACAGTTGCTGTTTTTTCATATTTAAATAGATATAAAACATATGTATATTCTGCAGTTATATCAGTTAATAAATAGTGTTAAGCTGTTTTGAATTTTTGCAAGAACATAATAGCCACTTGCTCGTTGTTGTGCACTAATAAAATTGGAGCATTTAGATAATACAGATATAAAACATACGTTTAGCCTAATACCACCAGTTCTGAGGGATTTGTTGGTTGCACCGCTTTCCGACTGTGAATCAGGACGAGGGAAGCTTGAGGACACACGCACAGGATGTCCAAGGTGCTCCTCTGGCAACAAAATCACTGATGCTGGAGTTTTACACAACACACTCATTCAGCATCAGGATATTGTTCCCAGCTGGCAACAGATGCACGCATATACACATACCCATCAGGCCTGAGCGTGGGGAGGAGCAACATGCAGCTGGTAGTTCAATCAGACGCCTGACAAGAAAGTACAGGGAGCTTCGGGTTTCTTCTTCAGGAATTTCGTACACTTGTCGGGGTTTTGCTCCAAGCTTCTGAAACCGAAGACCTAACAGCCATTAAAACAAGCAGCTAAAAGCACCGAGACAGAGAAACTGGAGCAGAGGTATTAATGCTAAACCAAATCCTTACAGTATGTCCTGCCCAGGAGCTGTTCATTTTTATATACATTGAAATGTCAATACAGCTTTTTGTGATATCAGTGAAAAGATCAGACACAAGAAACCTTTAGTCAAAAGTTCTCAGATAAATCCTCTGGGGTTATGTTTCACTTTCAGCAAATAGCACTTCTCTGTCTTAGCCTTCATTTTTCATAAATCACCGAGGGGAATGTGCTCACCCGAACTATGGCCTTCTACAGACCTTCTAGGGGTCCCGCAGCCTAGCATGCTACCAAAAAGGGAGGAGTTTCACTATTTTAAGTGGGTTTGTGTTGATCTTCCCACCAATTGAGTGGTAACACTTCAAAAAAAAGGGGCCCAGAACCTCACGCTATCCTTTTACATGTGAAGAGCAGAATCATCATATCCCTCAAACAGATGATAAGTGACACCAAACAATCCATGAGAGCTGTGTAATTGGATGCCTTTGGGCTTATTCTGAGCATGCAAATCAGAGCCAGTGGCGAGGAGAGTTACATGCCCCACTACAACAGCAACTGCATTCGTCTGGTGCCCCACTGCATTCTGGGTAGGGGACAAAAATGAAACGTCAGCCTTGGCTGTCGTAACCTTTTTTGGAAAAGTTGGGAAGTGCCTCGTACAGCAGCTCTGGTGTACAGACGGCCTGAATAGTGTGAGTAATTCAAGATGGATTTGTAAACACAAATATATTACCACCTTCTGCTTAAATTAAAATGGTGGCGTACATTGCATCATTAATTTATGTGTTTATAAATCAGCCCAGGAACCTATCAATTAAGTTTCAAACCATAAGCCATTATAATTTATGGTTTCAGCTCAGCATGTAAACTTTAAATTCCCTTTTTTATTTAATAATAAATGTTAAAAGTGATTTTTTTTTATTATGTTTACATTTTGTTTAAAATAAAATGTTTTATTGTATATTTTATCGTATACATGTTAATTATGCTGTTCAATGTCAATCATTTCATAGTAAATAATGTTTATGCAAACACCATGTATAAATATCCAGTGAACCAGATGTCTATTTGTAATCTTTGACAACAAAGACTGTTTAATGTGAATTGTTTTAGTATAATCAATATAATATTGTAATTTTTGTTAATTAGATTTTCTGATTTAACTTTAAAGTTTAAGTAATTGTATTTTGTTGCTGTTATTATATTATTATTATTTAAATAGTTATTTTTTATTATAGTTTATAGTAACTAAACAAAAATGAGAAATGTTTAGAAGTTGTTCTTTTATTTCTTATTTTATTTTGAAGTATTTCTTTTTATAGTTTTAGTATTAGTTAACAGTAGTGACCCTGATCTAAGGATGAGTTGATTTGGTACTTGGTGTGAACTACTGAACAGTCTAAATTAGAGTGGTAGGAAGTTGGCTGTAAGCCAGAGACGCAACAAGGAGGCCAGTTAGGGCTAAGTCCACTCTTAACTATTTACAGTCCTCTTGCTGTGACATGACTACAAAACAAGCTACAAAATTCACAATATTTTCCAAATCCTTTTTTTTTTTTAATTTACTTTGAAAGTTGGTTGTTTGCCATTTAAATAATATAGATTAAATATATATATATATATATATATATATATATAAACCTTACTTTTCGAAGCAGTAAACATTTTGCAGCAAGAGTCCCTCTGGTGGATCCTGAGGTAAAGTGTCTTTACGTGTGGCCCATTAAAATTTGACATGGATTGAGAGAACAAACTATTTTAGATTATTACCGTTTAGCTACCAACCAATGGATCTGGTGTGATTTTGAGAATTAAACGGCCTGAAATATTATATTAGAGATGACCGAAACTTTTCACATGAGTGAAGAGTTTTGATAATATGATTTTAATATTTATATTTAACTAAATAGTTCGATTAACAAACAGATATGGCTATATTCATTTTTACAGGGAACGTATGAAAATGTAACGCGCTCTATTCTCAGTTGTCGCTTTATATTCTTAATCTAATCCTGTATAGTAACCATATATGGGCAGGGATGATCAGAAGATTTCTCTATGCTGTGTCACTATAATTTAAAAATAAAAAAAGCTCTGTCAGTCTCGGCAGTCTGCCTGCGTTTGCTCTGCAGTCATGGATCAAGTTTACAGCTCCTGTGGGTGAAAGGACATACTGAGAATTTTTTTTTTATTGGATATTCCACAAATCAGTTTATTTGGAAAGGCTTCTACAATGTGTACATATGCTGAGCTGCTTTTATGCAAAAGAAATTATACATGCCCAAGAAATGTAATTACATAAAACATCTGCTAAAGAAATAGAACGCCAATTATTTTGGAAGACGCCCAGAAATCCTTAAAATCGTCTGGATCTCACTACTTTATTTTGTTGTGAGTTTCATTAATAACTATAATTAATAAGCATGTTAACCCATATTAGTACATGATATAATATTAATCAGATTAGTGTGATTATGTGACAATAATTAAAGAAAGAAGGACCTAATTACCATACTATGTTTTAATTAAAGATTCATAACTTTTATTCATCTTTGATGTTGAGTCTAGTGTTGGATCACAAATCTTCAAACTTTGCCCTATATAATCCCTAGTACTATTGTTTTACTATAATTTTTTTTCTGGTTTATTTCCCCCTCTGTGTTTAGGATAGAGATAGGATAGAGTTTATGCAAAGAAAAATGTCACCTGTTTTGAGTCTGGCAGACGTCTCACTTACCAGAGCACTAAAACTGCCAGATGAGATCTGTACCAGGCTGAAAACATGCATGTGATCTCAAAATAGAGAAAGGAAAAAAAACATTTACGGGATGAAATGCTATAAAAATGGGATCCCACATTTGTATCCAATGTCATGGATGTATGCTGCCATTCTGCTAAGTGTGAAGTCCATCCAAGAGACACTGTCATACTCATAAAACTAGAGCCAGGCCTGTGGCAGCTCAGGGAAACCCCAAAGGTACTGTACAAGCAGAGGGACAGTCACTGAGTCGTAATGCAACTGGCATGCTCTGCTCCTGCTGCATGTACGACTGCATTTCAATCCAAAAGATACTTGGGACCACTGACCATACACAAAGCTTAATGGAATAGTTGACCCAAAAATTCTGTCATTAATTACTCACCCTCATGTCATTCCAAACCTGCAAGACCTTAGTTCATCTTCAGTACAGAAATAAAGATATGTTTGATAAATTCCTCTGATTTTTTGATCATGATCAGTGTCCGGAAACGTAGTAAGGACATTGTTAAAATAATTAATGTGACATCAGGGGTTCAATCCTAATTTTTCAAAGCTATGAGAATACCTTTTTTGCACAAAGAAAAAATTGTTGTTTATTCAATAATTCGCCTCTTCCGTGTCACCCTAGTGCCATTTTGGGGAGTATCACATACGTAAACATCATATGCAACGTATGTACGCGGAAACGTTGTGTACATTTAAATCAAAGCATAAACAATGTAAACAGCATATCTGCGTGGTGCTGCATACGCATCCAAAATGGCTCCAGTGTGACGCGGAGTACATTTGAATACATTTGTTATTTAGACTTGCTGACTTTGGGGGCGGGTTTCTAATTTTCAGCGGCACGAAACCAACTGCTCACAGGCTTTGTTGGATGAAGAGTACATGAGATGCACAGTGTGAAGTGTCCAACTCTGTGGCATGATACACTGATCCAAGTCTTGGTGATCTCATTGTGCAGATCCAGGACTTTCACTGGCCTCTTGCCACTTTTACAGGACCCCAAGGGGCATATCAACGATCAGCACAAGAGGAATTCGCAGCCTGGCAAGATAGGCTGCTCAATTAGCGCCTTGGTGTATTTCACAGACATGGAAGTGGAGCAATCCGTGGCTGCATTACTCACGTGAAGGGGGAATCGTGGGATAGGAGAGACAGGTGTTGCGTAAGACCTCATTTGATCTGCGTGTAAATCAGACTGCGAGGAAGAATGCCCAAATGTGCTCTAAATGTGTTTGTTTTGTGGGTGCCTTCAGATTTACGGCTAATGATGTGATCTGGGCCGAGGTCACCTCAGGGTGTCCATACATGCACACACAAACATTCCAACCTACACACACACACACTTGGTGTTGAGTGATTGATGCTAGGGAAGAGGAGGGGCGGGAACTGAAACTGAGGCGGCAGTCTTGGCTAAATCTGAGAGTCCCATCGGCATGCTTCCATCACAGCTGGTCAGCTGGAAATAGATAAAGATGCAACTAAACCCGAGAGACGGTGAACAGCGCAATCTGTGTCCTCGTTTATGAAAGACACAATCAGCTTTAATTAGGGACAGCATTTGAAAGGTATTCCCATCCGCAGAGTCACTCTTTGTGTAAGTCTAATGCTCTGATGACAATGCCATTGGCGGATCAAAAGCAATTGAAGATACATCAAACAAGCTGTAAATCAATCAAGAGAGGCTTAGTGAGAAATCTCAGTCTGTTACTGAGAACCTTGGCGTGAAAAAAACGTCTCAAAATAAAACAGGGCGTGTTCCAGACATGTAATGATTTAAATACAGTAATCGCAACACATTGCTCACTTATCAGCTTATTAATCATTTCTTTTAACTACCCCCTGACAAATTTAAAAGTACTATTGAAAATAACCACAGGAATAAAACAAATACATGTGTAATTGATGCGTAAAATAGAAAGGATACATTATTGTTGTAAAGGATATCTCACATAAATAAAAAATTCTGTTTTCATTTACCACCTTACTAACTACCTTTTTTCCAAACCAGTAGGACTTATTAAATAAAAGAGAGGATATTTTGAACAATATTTATACTGTTTTTGTGCATATCATTAAAGTGAATGGGGAACAAAAGTTTGACCAGACTGAGTCATTTTGTTAAGCTAAATAAATAAATCTTATTTTGAGCAATTAGCAATATCTTTACTTTTAGGTACAATACCTTATTAACACAAAAAAGGTTTATAGTATTTTAATGTTACAAATTACAAAGATACCTAAAAAGCAAAAACCATGCGCTTGTTATGAGATACACATTTACATAGTCATTAATGCTGTTCAGAAAACAAAGTTTTACTTTTTTTACAAAGTAAAAAACGCAAGATATTTAACATTTTCTACTATTTGTTAACATACCAAATAATGACACATTCTAAATCACATCGACTCACCAGGTCAAATCGCTTCTCTGTCCGTTTGTAACCATTTGTAATATCACAAAACTCCAGACGCTATTCAATGCACCTGATGTAACATATAAACAAACAGAAAGCAAACATTGTTATTGAGAATATGAAAAGTCCAGCCCCCATCCCCACAAATCCCTGTCACTCAGGAAACATGGCCTTCCTGCAAACAAGAGGTAGCATGGAGCGGGACAAGGCCACAGGGGCAGGTAGTGGGCTGGAAGGATGTTTTTGTCATTGCTTTGGCCCCTGGTTGGCAGCAACACAGGCAGGCAGACGTCTATCCTCAGGAAAAGAGGCTACGGAGGAAGTGAAGCTGACGTCACAGCCGCACACAGTCCTCCTGCTGTAGATCAGCATGTGCGCAAAGACAAAGCTATTGGTAGATTCACGTAAACATAAAAACAGGTGGACTTATCCCATTGTGCTTCAACACTGTGATCGAGCCTTCGGCCTTTGACCTGTGAGGAGTAGACATATTAGTTCTGAGCAAAATTCTGTACAGAATCTATTTCACAGCTATTCTGCTTTTAAATCATATTGTGTAGGCACACGTCCAACAACGACAGCGAAGCAATAACAGGATGTTTACAAAGATACTCACTTTAAGTGAATGAAATAGCAGAACACAAATATAACCTGCTGACATTTAGCAAGACATCACATTTATTATAAATGATAAGGCTTGTGTTTGTTTGTTTCAACCAATAGTTTGTGATGTGCTTTACTCAAGTACAATTACAATGGGATGTACTTCTGTGTCCAGGACAGGTCAGGTGGTGTAAAGGACACAGCTGCAGCTGACATACAAACACTGGTGGTTTTTGACATCATGTAGTGATGGTCAGACCGTAGGTTTTGCTGATATAATCAGCAAAGATACTAAGAAAGACCTCGGATTTTCCCCAGATCCATTGAAAAATGGCTATCACAGATGTTTTGGCTGCTTCTGATATTTCAACTGCCATAAATGCATGTAAAGGTAAAGTATGAATGACGATCCAATGAATGTTGCGTGTTTTTCTTTTATTATTTTGACAGAATATCCATTGTGGGTGTTTCTTTTTTGCAGCGAAGGATTCTTTCAGCCCAAAGACATTTTTTGCAGCAGTAGGCTTGTCAAAGAAGTCTCCTCCTGAGATAGAGAAGGTCTTTAAAATGTTGGACCAGGATAAGAGTGGGTTCATTGAACAGGATGAGCTACAGTTGAGTAATTTGCCTAGTAATGTTTTTTTACGTATGCATAGAGTGACTGAAAAATGCAATTCCAATTCTGCTAGGGATTGTGTCATCATTCTGTTATAACGCAACCAATACATATTTTATATGGACATGCTTATCTTAAAAGATGGAAAAGGTGCATTACAGTGTACAATAAATAATAAGACGGTAACACTGTAAATACTGTTGTTCTCTGACTTGATTTTTAATGCAATTGATAATTGATACACATAATGCCAGTAGTTGTGTACGTAATAAAAAACCAGCAACAGAAAATGCTGGTTTTAGTTAACTGAGAATCACTCTGATATATAGCATTGCTATAGAAAACTGTAAAAATTAGGAAATATCATCCAACTGATGTTTAATGTAATAAATAAACGTGGCCTTTCTATTCCATGATTGCACAAAATGTGTCAACCAAATAATCTCTTATGTTCCCTTGTTATTTTGTGACTCATTTTCTAGGTTGTTTCTGCAGAACTTCTCTAAGGGGGCTCGTGTACTAACACCATCTGAAACCAAGGCCTTCCTCATGGCTGGAGACATTGATGGAGATGGGAAGATCGGCTGGGAAGGTCGGTCTCTAAAATGCTTGGATATTTTATAATAAGATAAGTGTATAAATGTAAGAGATTAACCTACATCTCCTAATTTCCTGTAGAATTTTCAGCCCTCGTTAATGCTTCCTGAGACCAGCTGTGACTGACAAATATGGCAAAGAAAAATTATTTGCCACTGGGGCTGAATTGTTCAGGATCGTGCTTTTTCTTCTATGTTTTACTGGAATGTTGTTGAAATTCTACAAGAGAATGGAACACGAAATAAAATGTTTTCAACAATGTTTTTGCATCTACATTGTGCATATCTTATTTATTTGGTGAGTTGCAGTTATTGGGTTAAAAAGCTAAAACATTGCTTAGCTTACTGAAATAGAGCATTTGTATTGTTTTGCATACTTTTTGATATTTTATTTACTGGTCATCACAGTGTTTAATACACGTAGGACTGTTTATTAAGGCATTGAGTGAAATAGCCTCCTTTAGAGATAAAAGCTTAAGTGTTTTATCGTATAGTAATCTGAAACTCAGAAACATTCGCTCTTGCTGGAGTCACCAGCTGTCCCAGAATCTGCTTAGCATCATCTTACTGCATGCGTAGAATATATATGGCACACAGATTGTAAATGCGTTGACAAACCACTCCTCTTCAATCCCAAGATATATAAAAAAATACATAAAACAATATTCTTACACATCTACCTAGTGAAAAATGTAACTGAATATTAATTTGCAATGAATAATGAAAGAATCCTAATGGGATAACAAAATCATGGTATTACAAAATCCTACTGGATTTGCTGTACTAAACTTCATGAACAAAAAAAAAATTGTTTATCCAGCAGGAGCTTGTGTAACTCTCTCTCTAAAGAGATTCCTGTTTGACCCCCCTATAAATTGATTGATTTTTATCATAGTGCAAAGGCAAATATAAGATTACTTTAAATAGAAATGCATTGCACACATTTTCAAGCAAACACTTGCACATGTTAATGTGTGCACTAGGATGTCCCACCTACGTTTCCCATAAGGACTGAAAGCATCCCCTTTTCGAAAGGATAAAAATAGTGCTATATGACTAGTAGACACATTTTTGTTTGAAACTTTACCCAACCTAAGCAAACGGTGTCCGTTACAACCCCAGAGACAAAACTATAAAAGCTAGGCCCATGGGTGCTTGAGCAGTCATCACACATCTTTGGAACAGTTGCCAGCGCAGCGCAAAGGTGAGTTGACCAGAAACACCTTGAGGATCATACACCAGGGGTTGATGAATTTCTCTGATCACCATGGAATATAATTAACGAGAAATGGAGGAATAAAATAAGGATGTGAATGGACTTGCAGCAGGACTAAAAATGCGAAAGTACATCTCTTCAGTTAACCAAACCAAGGACCATACTTTCTCTACTTTCTACTTTTTGGATGGGCTTTCAGTGGTTGTCAACTTTTTTAATTACTTTTTTGGTGTGGGTTTTTTTTCGTTTATCTTATGTGAGCTCATAGATATCATATTTCGACTGTAGAAAGAAGTAATGGGTGAATTGTTTGAGAATGATTTGAAATCATGTTAAATGTTACAATGCAATTTAGCACAAATTTGGTGGTCAGGAACTTAATGCATCATCATCTTGTTTGCGTCTAATTTCCAGATAAATCAAAATGGCATTTGCTGGAATTCTCAAGGACGAGGATGTGGCTGCAGCCCTTAAGGATTGCGCTGGTAAGACAAAGCTGCTTTAACTTGCCACAGAAAAATGATAGACTATTATTTAATTTGCTGATTTTTAATACGGATTCTATTTTATGTAATTCTAGCTGCTGACTCCTTCAACTACAAGAACTTCTTTGCCAAGGTTGGTCTGAGCGCAAAGACTCCCGATGACATCAAGAAGGCCTTCTTTGTCATTGACCAGGACAAGAGTGGCTTCATTGAGGAGGATGAGCTGAAGTATGAAAGCAAAAGCAATGAAAGCAATTATATTATATTATATTATATAGGCAGTTTTCTTAATATTCTTTTCCATTCTCCTCAATGTTTCCAGACTGTTCCTGCAGAACTTCTCCGCTGGTGCCAGGGCACTGACTGATGCTGAGACCAAGGCCTTCCTCTCAGCTGGTGACAGCGATGGTGATGGCAAAATCGGAGTTGATGGTACTTAATCTCATATTTATAATATTTCTGATTTTATAGCATTACAAAGCATAACAAGATAATACATGGCTAAAGTATGAATTCTTAAAAAATATTTGTTATGGAGCATTTTTTGATATTTGATCAATAAGTCCTAATATTACTTGATTTATCATGTTTTATAGCTCTTTTTTTGTGGCTACATTTATTTTAATATTTAAAGCAGGTCAGAAAACTGACTAGCAGAAGCAATAGATCTGATAAAAGTGCAGTAAATCTTCATGAAAAACATCAATGATTGTTTAGTTTTGTAATAATGTCTTATGTAGCAGAATATACATTATTAAATGATGTTGGGATAGAAGGTACCTCCAAAATTAAGACTTGTTTTCTTTCTCCCTGTCTTTCAACAGAGTTTGCTTTGCTTGTAAAGGCCTAAGCATTCATGGACCCTTGTCTTTGGAACCAGAGCTCTGCTTACATATCATCTTTTTTATATTTATTTATGAATGCCCTGCAAACTCCTCCTTTCAAAGAACGCACGTTCAATGTCTTGAAAAGCTATTTATTATTAATGTTGTTTCATTGCATTGTATTGTTCTGTAAAAAACCTTCTGTGTGCAAACTTACAATCTCTTTTGCACTTTAAGGAAATAAAAATACATTCGATTTAAAAAATTTTTGCATCTTCCTCTATTTTCTGCATACGAGAGTACAAAAATCTTAACTTTGACATTTGGACCACAAACCAAAGTCATTAGGGGCCAATTTTTCTAAAGGGTCAATTTAAGCTTGAATGAATTAGCTTTCCATTGATTTGTGATCTGTTATGATAGAACAATATTTTGGCTGAGATGCAACTGGAAAAAATCTAAAATCTAAACATAAACAAAGAAAATATTCGCCTTTAAAGCTGCCCAAATAAATTCAATTGGAATGCCTTTTAACTATCAGAAATTATATTTTTATTTAGCCTATTTACGGTAGTAAATTTACTAAATATCATAATGGAACCTAATCTTTACTTAATACCCTAATGATTTTTGGCATAAGATAAAAATGTTACAATTTTCACCCATACAATGTATTTTTGGCTAATGCTACAAATATACACGTGCTACTTATAATTGATTTTGTGCTCCAGGGTCACATTTCTGAATGAAATCTTTTTTTACATTTCAAGTGTTAAAACTTTTATTTAATAATAGGAATATCTAGACATGGACAGTGTTAAGATTTCACAGTACATACAAGATGTAAAGGCCTAGTTAAAACAACAGAGATAAAAGCAGATTTTAAATATAAACGTGTAATGACCCCTGTCCAACACATGGATTCACTATGAGGATTTGTACACATGCTCACATTAATGCCCTCACAATCAACAGAAGGTGAGCTAATGAGCCTTGTGCAGGCTACAGGCATCACTTACAGCGCTCAGTGACTGAGTGAGCATGTCACTTTATACTCTGATCCCAAAGGCATATCACACACAACTGACTAAAGCAACGCAGGAGAAGCGTACTCTCTGAATTCTGGAGTGTACTACTGTATAACAACAGATCTATGTAATTGCTTTACTACTGAAACAAAAAGAAAAATGGAACTTCTCATAGCCAAGTAATGTTATGCTCTGATGTTATACTTGAATGTTTACAAGCTCTGTTTAATAAAAACATAACAAAACAATAATAATAATTACATTTTAAAAATGTATGATTATTATTACAAACAGGTCTTAGGCTGGACTCAATTAAGTTCAATTAAGACAATAAAATCATTTTTATTAACATTCCTTAGGAAAAAAGAAACATCATTACTGATGCTTATCTTGAGAAAAAAACAACGAAGGTGATATATTTTAAGATCAGTCACTGCCAGTTTCTTTCAGTTGAAACAGCTCAGAGTTACATTCTAGTCTGGGACTAGGCCTAAGCCTTGTCTGTGAAACCAGAGGATAGTCTTATTATTACATTATTATTTCAAATCTATATAGTCACTTTAATCTATCTATTTATAAAGGATTTGTTGTTTTTAAATAGGTAATTATGATTTCATAACTTAAAGAATGCTAAGTTTTCAAAAAATAATGTTTTACTAAATGTTTTTCACAATAAGCTACTATAACAATAATATTATAACAAATATAATTTTGTTATAACCAAGAATAGCTGTCCACATACACCTGCCGTTATAATGGGAGACTTGGAGATTGTAACCTTTTACTCTTAAGATTTTTATAACATGATCTAAGAGTAGCTTTATTGTGCAAATCAGTAGCTAAATATCAGGTTAATATTTAAGAATTTTTATTTAGGATCAAGTTTTATTTTTATTTGAATACATTTTATGCATTTATCCAAAGCGACCTAGCTACAAAAGATGAACAAAACAGCGCATCAAACAGTCAACAATATAATATACCAGGTTTATTAAACATAATATGCTAGGTTTATGCAACACAGTCTCACAATCAATTCGTAGGTATTCATACGAGGTGCCAAATTCGTGCTAATTCGTACGATTTGTCTAAAACCCTGTGACAGGTAGGTTTAGGGGTGGGGTTAGGTTTAGGTCATTCGTACAAATTCATACAAATTGGCAGCCGTATGATTGTAATGATTCGCGGGACTCGTTCGGATCCATATGCAGCGTTGTTTAATGTTCGTGGTCAGTGGTAGTCGAGGACTCCAGGGCAGCCGCTGGGTCGTTCTCTTGGTCATGGCGGTTAATGGGGCCGCAGTGAGGCTGAATCCCCTGATGAACCTTCGGTAGAAGTTAGCGAAGCCGAGGAAGCGCTGTAGCTCCTTGAGTGTCTGGGGCCGGGGCCAGTCAACCACCGCTTTCACCTTGGCTTCGTCCATAGCTACACCATCTGCACTAATGATGTAGCCCAGAAAGGAGACCCTGGTCTGGTGGAACTCACATTTGCTGAGCTTGGCGTAGAGTTGGTTATCCACGAGCCTCTGGAGGACATGGTGGACATGGACCTGACGTGTCTTTGAATACACCAGGATGTCGTCGATGTAAACAATCACACAGCGATGGAGCATGTCCCGGAAGATGTCGTTGACAAGGGCCTGAAAGACCGAGGGGCTATTGGACAGTCCGAAGGGCATGACGAGGTACTCATAATGGCCAGTAGTAGTAGAGAACGCCGTCTTCCACTCGTCTCCCTCCAGGATGCGGACGAGGTTGTAGGCGCTCCGCAGGTCGAGCTTTGTGAAGAAGTGGGCTGATCGTAGCTGTTCCAGAGCAAAGGGGACCAACGGCAGTGGGTAGCGGTACTTCACAGTGATCTCATTGAGGGCCCGGTAGTCCTTGCAGGGTCTCAGTCCTCTTTACGAAGAAAAATCCCGCAGAGGCTGGGGACTTAGAGGGCCGAATGAACCCCTTGGCCAATTCCTCCCGGATGTATTGAGTCATGCATTCGGTCTCAGGTTGCGGCAAGGGGAAGACCCGCCCTCGGGGTGCGATGGCACCTGGTAGAAGGTCTATGGCACAGTCCGTAGGCCGGTGAGGAGGTAACTGGGTGGCCTTCACCTTGCTGAAGGCTACCTGGAGATCCCGGTATTCGGGTGGCAGATGGTCGGAGTCTGAGTTCTCCTCCGGCGACAGCTGCAGGTGGTTGATCTGGCGGGGTGTGTGACGGAGACAGTGTTTCTGGCAGAATGGGGACCAGCGGAGAACCTGGTGCCCCTTCCAGGACATGACGGGGTCAGGGGACCAGTGCAGGGGACTGGTGTGCAGGGTCAGTGGTGCGGTGAGTGCAGTGACTCTTCCGGGCCCTATGGGTCGGCCGTTGAGGGCTGCCACAGCCACGTTGGGGACACTTGAAACAGAGGGGAGACTATGTTTAGACACAAACTCAGCGTCAATGAAGTTGCCAGCAGCACCGGAGTCAAGGAAGGCCCTGGTGGACAGTGGGGACCCGTGTGCTACCAGCTCCACCTCTAACTTCATAGCGGAATCAAGAGAAACTGCACTCACCCGAAGAGTCCTGGGCCTGGGAGGTCGGACGGGACAGGCGCCCGCAGGTGGCCAGCCTTGCCGCAATACAGGCAGAGCCCATTGTCCAAGCCCCGATCTGCATGGGTTCCGCGGGAGAGAACGCGGTAGCACTGGCGGCGGCTGGTGTCAGGCGCCGACTCCTCCGTGAGCGCATGAGCTGGTCTGTGCGGATCGCCAACTCCATATATTGCTGCAGCGTGAGGTCCTCTCCGCGACATGCCAGCTCGACCTGTGAATCCTCGCGCAATCCGCGGCAATACAACGACATCAGAGGGTCCGCGTCCCAGCCAGTCTGAGCCGCCAGAGTACAAAATGTCATGGTAAAATCCGCCGCGGAGGCGGCCCCCTGCTGTAACGCCAACAGCTCGTCCTTGGCGCTCTTTCCATCAAAGACCTCGCGGAACTGACGGCGAAAGCTCTGGTATGAAGGAAAGGCCATATGGCGGCCCTCCCAGAGCGCCATTACCCAGTCCAAGGCCTTCCCCATGAGCAGTGAGCACACCAGCGCAACTTTAGCGTCATCATCCGGGAAGCAGGCCGACTGGGCCCGGATGTAAATGTCACATTGCAACAAGAAACCTCGGCACTTGCGTGGAGCTCCGCTGTATTTATCGGAGAGTGCAATGCGCGCCGGGCTGGGAGTGCTGGGGCCTGCCGGGGGAGCTGCAGTGGCGGGCGGATCAGCGGGTCTACTCTGGGCCGTGGTCGCGGCAGTGAGAGCCTGAATGGAGCTCACTAGCTCCGCGGTTAGCGAGGTAAGCTTCTCCAACTGCTGTCGGTGGGTTAACAGCTCCGAGGCTTGGCGGCTCACCTCGTCGATCACTTGCCGCATCGTCGCTGGATCCTGTTTCGGCGAAGTTTGCTGTAATGATTCGTGGGAC
>JAUMHI010000053.1:6400052-6450418 GCA_032359435.1 Enteromius unitaeniatus | reverse complement strand
GGCTCACCTCGTCGATCACTTGCCGCATCGTCGCTGGATCCTGTTTCGGCGAAGTTTGCTGTAATGATTCGTGGGACTCGTTCGGATCCATATGCAGCGATGTTTAATGTTCGTGGTCAGACAGGCAGGAAGTCGGTACACCAGAATACAGAGTGACACAGGCAAAGACAGATAACAGGCAGATAGTTAGGGCAGGCGGCGAAAATCGGAAGTCAGAAAACAGGCAGAACACGGGTAGACAATAAATAGTACAAAGGAAAAACGCTCAGAGACGATGGCCGGGAAAAATCGAAACTTCGCGTCCTCCTGGAGTCATGGCTGAGCTTAAATGCTCGAGGGAAGCCCGAAAATGGCTTGAAAACGCAGAGGTACGTGGGCTAAAAGGATCCGGGTAGGAACGTTAATACTCGGGTGAAGGTTCCCGCTGCTGCTCGGTGGAGAGGGCCACAGAAGCGCAATCCGTCACAACGATTTAGAAGAAATCGTATAAATTTGTACGATTTAGCCACCTCATAAAATATGTACGAATTGCAAGCTAGAAAAGACAAAAAAAATGCACATACAGTAGGTATGATGACATAGCAACCGCTCGCGGTGAACATTCTGTCTCAATAATGTGTTCCAAACTTCTACGTCCAATTTCCTTGAATCATGTAGATTATGTAGACTTACAGACATGTAAGATGATTCTACAAGCTAATTGGGCTTTTGATGCTGCTTATGTTAGAGAAATCCAGTGTTAATCAATGTTTGTACAGTTAAGGGGATTGTATTTACAGCCTAATATTTGATGTTATTTCTTTACAGCTAATTATGAAAAGAAGGAGAAAGGGGCCCAACACACATCCAGGTCTAGCCAGACAGCACCACCTGGACTATACTGTGAAGTACTGTAATGTACCATCTCCTCATTTTACACAAATTGGTCACTCACTGTCCCAAGTTGCACAACATAACATAAATGGCACACACACAAAAAAACGGAATGTCTGTTGTACTTTTGTAAATGACAATGAATATTTATTGTGTACTTGTATGAATATGAATTAACAATTAATAGTGATGTATATTGTTGTTTTCTCTTGTATTCTTAAAATAAACGTGTATGAATATGAATGGACACTTATTGTTTTCAGAGAGGTACCATTGGTCTGATGCCCACTCCAGCTAAAACAGTAAATCTTCATGATTTCATTTGAAAGAACTAACAAAATTCTATTGTCTATTTAAATTTCATGCAAATATCTGATAAAATGAGGAATTTACAAACAAAAAAGTGCGAATTATAAACATTTTCAGTCACATGACTTCCATTGTAATTAATGTATATCCCCATTATTATAAATATCATAACTTTCACAATCCTCAACTGATTTTCACAATCAACCCAGGTGTCATCTTAAAGGGAATTTGAGCTTAGGGGTGTTTAAAAATTTTGTCATCATACCTACATACAGAATAAAAAATTTTTTTGATAAATGAAAGTCTAGTCTTAGCGATGTTTTCATTAAACATAATCAACAATAAACTAGGTCCAATTTTAGGCTAATACAATTTTAGCACTGGTCTACTTCACACAAAAGCTGTCAATTCAGTGAATTTATTTGAAATCAAACGCTGGCAAACAGTGGTCAAGGGAAGCTCAAATATATATGGTAGACGTTAGAGAAAGAAGGACCAACAGCTGAAATCATTGACTAGCCTATATGTTCATGTCACAAAAATACACGTTGCAAGTTTGCATTTACCTTATATTTCCAAAGAAAACAAGCAACGACTGAAAAAACGTATTATGGATTCATTTGTGATACACGCGCTTCCTCTGAAGCTTCAAAGCGTGACAATATTTGCTCCAGTTACACAACTGCAGAGCGAACTCAGTTTCTCTCAGACAAAATGCCCTTAACTCTTCCCGCTCATCTTCAGATACATAGCCTAGCTACTACAAAAAGCTTTCATCCATATCAGCATCGTATATTATTAGCCGACGCGATATTAAGGACTTATACATACGTACCTTTTAAGCATCTTCATTTAAGTGCATAAAAATAGAACAGCCTGACTACTGGACAAGTTTTTCAACCAACTGCCCGTCATGCGGTGTCCATTACATTATGCCTTATATTTCGGTTGAGTAGTGGTATATAAGGTGGAAGCCACAGAGTTGGTGCTCACTGCAGTAGCCAGTTTCATCCCTGCGAATCCAAACCCAAACCCTAAGGACAACCAGAGGTGAGTGTCTTCACAGATGAAACTACAAGAGCTCACAAAATCTTGCAAGGAAGAAAGAAAACCGACCAACAACAACGGCAATATGACTTGATCCGGAGAGGATGTGTTGATCTATTAAATCTCGGCCACCTGGGAATACGAGGGAATAATTTGTGTCTTGGAGTTTGGATTTGTTATGGGATATCGCTCTTTATTAGGCGGTTTGATTACGCCGGGACAGGGTGGGATTTATCATAACACTCTGTGTTGTTAAAGACACATGCAATTAGTATGTGCCTTTTACCAATCATATGGAAGCACAGAATTTCTGATGATCTGTTACATTGATGGAGTATTATAAGAGTTTTTTGAAATTACATTAAAATGTATATATATATATATATATATATATATATATATATACACAAGTCAAATTAAACCTCTGTCATTTTTTAGGCTAATCATGGCATTCGCTGGTATTCTGACTGAGGCTGACATCACTGCAGCCCTGCAGGCCTGCCAAGGTAACCTGCATGTTTCTGGACTCTCCCGTTGCCCTACAAGCTAAACTGAGAACATCGATTTCATGTCGTTCCAAACCCGCTTGACTTTCTTCTTTCCGTGGAACACAAAAGGCAGAATGCTTTAGGGACTGACAGCCTCAGTCACTATTCACTTTCATGTATGGACTACGATGCAATGAAAGTAAATGGTGACTGAGACTGTCATTCTGCCTAACCTCTCCTTCTGTGCTCCGCGGAGGAAAGAAAGTCACGTGGATTTAGAACAACACGAGGGTGAGTAAATCGTGACAGAATTTTCATTTTAGGATCTCAACCTCAGTGTAAACATCATTCGTTACAGTATGGAGCTTGAAACTGTGGATAAGCAACCATGTTTTGCGAAGACGCTTAAGTTCTTCTTGCTTTTCATCTCCACTATCATGCTAAAATCTTGATGAAATTATCTTCCAGCTGCTGACTCCTTCAACTACAAGAGCTTCTTCGCCAAGGTTGGTCTGTCTGCCAAGACTGCTGATGACATCAAGAAGGCCTTTGCTGTCATTGACCAGGACAAGAGCGGCTTCATTGAGGAGGATGAGCTTAAGTAAGTCTGATCTTAAAACACTTTTTCATATTAAAATAAACTATTTTTAAGATTTTAAACACACTACCTCGAACAAAACTAATTAGTTGTTGTGCTCTTCAGACTGTTCCTGCAGAACTTCTCTGCTGGCGCCAGGGCACTCACTGATGCAGAGACAAAGGCCTTCCTGAAAGCTGGAGACTCTGATGGTGATGGCAAGATTGGAGTTGATGGTGAGGAATTTGCTTGAATATAGGCCTACCAACTACATTTAATGACTGATACAATAGAAATATTTTGCATATAATAACCGGTTGTTCCACACAACCAGTCTTCTGATTAATTCTTTCGCCTTCATTTTACAGAGTTTGCTGCCTTGGTCAAAGCATAAATGTCACCTGACCAACAACTTTTGCTGACAATCGGTATTGAAGCCTGAGATCTCCACTTTTTTATCGGGGTGGCTGATTTTTATACACAATTCAAACTGTCCACTCTCATGCTGCACCCTGTCCACAATGACTGTCAACGTCACAAGGTCTTTTGCGCTGTAGATATACATGTTGGTTTCTGTAAAATCTTTGATGCTGTTTTTGGGAAAGGACAATGAGAAAATAAATACTATTTTTCATTTTTGAGTCTCTGTCCTCTTGCTGCAAGCATTACACTGACATTATAGCTCAGCAATTTTTTACTCTAAGAGGGGCACGTTAACAATGGCTTTGTAGGGATCAGACAGATTTATATATGGCTTAGTAAATAACACTCTATAGAAAGTTACAATACCATTAAATAAATGATGGCAAAAGATCATGGAAATGTTTGTGGAAAAAGACTATAAAATGACATGAAGATCTAACGGCACATGGTTAAATTTAGTTTTGGGGGGTGAAAAAGAACAAGTCTTCTTAATTGCCATTGACAACTACACTGACATCTAGTGTTACTCTTCAGATATATCACACAAATCTTTGTTTCTTTATTATCAGGTGCACAATTGATACAGATGAGGTGGAGGGTCTAATGTTTATTTACCAAAAGAACTCAGAAACACCAGTAAGAAATAACAATGAAGTGAAGAAAACAGAGCTAAACTGAAACAAACAAATAAAGTAAAAGAACATCAAGTGCAAATTTCAATGAAACAATGAGTAGGCTAGCAATGGACAATGATCTATAAACACTGCAAATAAAGCAAACACAAAGCACAGATGTTGCAATAATCAGTTATTTACATACTGGTTTTATATTACGTTGTAATATATGATGATACATTTACGTTTGTATAAATTAGAAAGAACTCAGTGTGAACCAAAATGTGCTGTCATTACGTATCTTGAAGTACAACGTAGCCGCCACTAGGTGGTGTCTGGTGCCACAATTTATTTGGCAGCAGCCTCTCAACTAAATAAACTCGTTTTGTTTTTTGCATGCGTTACTGATTTAAACGAGAACGTATTATTTATCTGAGAGAGTGCTGTTAATTTATGATTTTTTTTAAATTTAATTTGCTTTCATTAATGTCAACTGCAGATTCAGCAAACGACAGCAGAAGACATGCCGACTGTACTGTACTAACAAATTAGAGCTTGTAAATGGATAGATCACTATACAGTAACACTACCAGTCAGTTCAGTGACATTAGAGTGTATTGGTTTGTTGGTTAGGTGTCTCCAATGTCTTGTCTTTCCCTTTCCATGACAGGCCAAAGGCACTCGGCAGTGCCATTTCTTCATCAGTTTCCAGTAGATTACTACATAACTGCTGAGTTATTAAAAAAACAAACACTAAATAAAATAAAATCTTTAATGCACCTTTTATTATATGATCCATAGCAGATTTTTACATTTTTTTTTAATGTTTTTTAAGGATGCATAAGTAATCGTTTTAACCATTTAGTTCTCACATTAAAAAAAAACAACATTTTTACAAGCTGTCAGTAATTTTTGCTGTACATATACTATTTACTTTGAATTCTGACTGGTTTTCCTGAACAGCAAACGATGCTGAAAACTCTCTGCAGAATGCAGAAAGCTCAATCATTACTCTGTCGTATATCGGTCAGATTAGTGACAAAGTAAGAGAAAAGTTTCAAGTTGCGTGAGTAGATGATTAGTCTCAGTGTCTTTCTAAGTGGATTGGACTCCTGACTACTTATTTAAAACTAAGACAAAGTGAATCTCATTAAATGTAAAACTATATAAAAGGTGCAAAATGAACCTTGAGCTATCTAAAGCATATAAGAATCTGAGCAAGTGTGTTTAAATGTTAAACAGCAAAATTTGTACATCAGCATCACATACTGTATCTTACAGTATTGCTATTAATTAACCTCTATAGGCCACAAAATACATGATGATGTTAACAAAATCTTGTGAAACAGATCAAAGGTGATTCACACAACTGGGGTTAAGCAGTTCAAAAGAAATGCATAAGCAATGCATGTGTCCACAAAATGACAACTTTTTCATTTTTATAATATGACTTTACTATCATGCAAATTTGAATACATTAAATGTTATATCGCACACACATATGTTGTTTTTTGTGGTTTATGGGGGCTATCCATAGGCGTAATGGTTTTTATACAAACTTTATAAAACTGTCTGTGGTATATTGCCCTACACAGCACTGTCCAAACTCTGTCCTGGAGGGCCGGTTTAGCTCCAACTTGCCTCAACACACCTGCATGGAAGTTGCTTCAGGTGTGTTTTGAAGCTAAAGGGTTGAAGCTAAACTCCAGGACAGAGTTTGGACAGCCCTGCCCTACACTGAGCCTACACCAAAACCTACCCCTTCCAGGAAACTATGTGCATTTTTAGATTTTCAAAAAAACACCATTTGATGTGTGTTTTTAAGCCTTTTGAATTACGGGGACACCTGTAATGTCCTCATAATTCACCTTCATATTGTAATACGTCATTATGCAAATTTGTGTCCTCATAAACCACATAAACATGAACACACACACACATTATTAAATAAATAACATTGTGTCTCAAGTTAAATGTAAAAAGTGTAATGCTGTTCATTATTAAAAATATCCAGTTTTCAATTATCAGTTTGATTTTTCACAAAATGACAAGGTTTGTCACACACAGCCACACGCACACACAAACGTTTTTCGTTTCAGTCAAGTTCGCACAACATTACTGAGAAGTGCATGTACCTGCGCGCGCGCGTGTGTGTGTGTGTGTGCATTCGGTCCGAGACTCATTTAAATAGTAAAGGATAATTAGTTAGGCAAGAAATTCAAGTCGAGCCTTGCAACACGAATTTGATACACGCACAGGTAACCCAAGCATCTCTCATTGTCCATCCCATTAGCATGTACATATATATAAGTTGTCAGTGGATGAGAGGCGCTATCACACAGCCTTACCTCTACTCTGGATCAGCGCGAGGACAAATCTTCACAGGTCAGATGCTGCTTTCCGCTTCCCATCAATAGCATTTGCTAAACTTTAGAACTGTTGGTCCCGACTATCTAACATGTTTTGGATTTTAACTAAATTCGTTTAAAGTTCGTTTTCAGCAACAGAGGAGTGACAGAACGTAAACTAGAATGAACAGTGTTAATCTTAGCAAATGCGTGATGATGTTAAAAAAAAAGGATTATCGTATTGTTTCTTTCATTTTTATTTTTTGTAGGATTTTTTTAAACATTTTTTTACATTTGTCATTTTTAAATTAAAAATATTAATAAAATTAAAATAATAATTAGAATATTATAAGTAATAGATGACTAAAAAGTAGGTAACAAAAAATATAAACAAATATACAGATTATAAAAATACTTTTTTTCTTTAACAGTTTGAAAATGTCACTTACTTCCATCCTCTCGGCTGAAGCCATTGAAAATGCTGTCAAAGACTGCCAAGGTATGTCATTAAAATTTTAATATTACTAAATAATAATGTGGACACAAATTTTTATTGTTTCATGCTGAGACAACAATAACAATCATTCTCGTTTTGATTTTTCTCCAACAGCTCCAGACTCCTTTTGTTATAAAAAGTTCTTCCAACTTTGTGGCCTGAGCCAGAAAAGTCCCCAAGAAGTGAAGGATGTCTTCCGCATCATAGATGAGGATAACAGTGGATTTATTGAGGAGGCTGAGCTCAAGTATGTAGTTTTGGCTGGTACTGAATTCATGATGTAATGTGTTTTCAGTGTTCCAGAAAAAGACTGTTATTGTGATTTCATGTTACTCAAGGCACAGTTTCTAAAGCTGTTATGGCTTCAGTATGTTGCCTTGTTGTTCAGTGTAATCAGAGAAAGCACTTTCTAATGCTAAAAATACAATGCTCATAATAGACATACATGAAATCCGGTGCATAAAGAGAATTACGTATGTTTAAGCTTTACAATAGAGGTCCGTGTCTTAGCTGATAATACCGCAGTTCCATTTAAACTAAGTCCTTTTCAAATGTAATCCACGGAGACTCTGTCATTATGTTTTTCTGTCCCTGCTGCATGTGATTTATCTGCATTATGTAATGACTAGAAAAGAACTAGAACCCAGGGCTGGAGAGATGACATTCACAACAGTCCTTTGAAGGGTTTAGCCTGAATTTTAGCCAGGACAGGTGAAAGAGATCATATTTGATTGTTGATGAGTTGTATGTGAAAGCTCTAAACCGAAAAGAAAGAGTTAAAAATGCATAGCTGCTTTAAGTTGGATAGTTGCAGTTGAGTGCAGCACTTCAATCTTCTCATCAATGGATTTGTGTGCATCAGGTTCTTTCTCCAGCGATTTTTCCCGGGGGCACGAACCCTCACAGAAAAGGAGATTAAGAGCCTCCTTACAGCTGCAGATGATGATAGCGACGGCCGGATTGGAGTAGATGGTAATGTTTTCTCATAAGATTGTGCCTGTTTTTTCTTATCTTATTTATTGTGTTTTATGTTATCATTTTTATATACAGTGTTTAGATTTCAGAAGATATTTTTTTTGCAACAGTGTTTAGCATTTTTACTTTGTTAAATATGTCACTTTATATCCTTTGCTTGTCTGTTATGTAATTTCTATGATCATTATTCAGAGATGTGTTAAGATTTAATAGCTCATGGAAACTCTAGTGGAAAAAAAACTATCACTGCATTGCATAAGAGGATCAAAGATCAGGGTCACCTCAAATTATTATTTCAATCCTGAGTAACGGTCATGCACATGCACTAGGAAAATACAAAGTCTAAAAGCAGCATGCAAATTACGGCAAAGAGAGTTCAGACTAAAACTATCTTTCTTTAGCACATGCTCAAACACTTAAGTGAGAATTATACAGAAAAGCTTTATTTTGGAATAACCCTGTTATAACAGTTTATTTGTCTGAATTGTTTTACTATATTTTAAATTCTGATATTCCTCTTTCCATACAGAGTTTCAGACTATGGTGTTATCCTGAAAGACTCCTTGAGCCCTCGGCTATACACTGCAGCCTCAGCTTTCATTTGACTTTATGCACCTGATTTCTTTTCAAAAAAGAAGAATCAGCAGATAAAGCAAATGGTACTTGACTTTTTAATTTATGTGTCTGTTTTGTTGTTCCACATTCACCCCAAATGACCAATGACAAAACTGTTCAGGGAAAATAAAATAAAGTCACTAAACTCATGCATCTGGTTTACTGTGTTTTAAATGTGCTTTAGGTTCATGTGCATAATTATGAGAAATACTTGGATTCTGTGATGTTTGATTATTTCTAAACCACCTGCATGTGACTGTGCATGACCTTTGAACTATTTCTACTGACACTGTTTCCACGGTCTGATGCTTAGCTTTGAGATTTTTTCATCTGTGCACTCCAGCAAAAACAAAGACAATGTCAAAAACTATTCCTAACAAAACTTATAACTACCACAAAATGGGTACAAACAGCTAAGTAAAGTCATTTTTGTCATAGCATTTCAGGAAGTTGAGCCTGTTTTATACATTTCAACATTGCCAACCTTATTATATGATTAATTTGTCGTTGGAAGTAAATACAGGCTTGTGAGGGGGAAAACACATTCATCTCATGCAGTAAAAAACACGATAAACGTGCACTGACATATACATGCATGGTTATGGTAGTGTTCTCCTTTAAGAAAGACGGTTCTTGTGCACACGCTGTTCTGATGTGCCTGATAAAAAATAATGAGGCCGCTGAGTTCAGCTGCATCCTGCCTCCGCGTGTCTTTTTTAGCTCAAAAGCTACAGTATACTTAAAATGTTCAAAGAACGTCCTCAATAGTTTAAAACCGAACTAGACATACTTTACATGGTGGTTATGGTGACCAATATATCAACACCTGATATTCCCAGCAAACCTATGAAGTGCAATTGCATAGAAAATAACAATAAGTGCACCATTTGAGAACATATAACATATTAAATTAGATATGTAATATTTCACAAATGCATGACTCTATAGCAGCATGTAGCTTTTAGTAAAGTTATTTCACTTGATCCTAATGTTTTCAAGCCATGCAATCAAGAATTTTTTTCCTAATCTATAAATAGCTACAGCATAGTTCACTGCAAAATAGAAACCTTTAAATCCTAGGTGTAACCAAATCCTTAAAACCAAGGAAGTTCAAATGTAAAGCAGACTAAGTAGGCACAAAAGGTACAGACACTGAGAGCAGGTGTAAGTTTCAGTGAAGAGGGCCTCTCAATACTGAATGGCAAGGATATCCCGCTCAGGTTACCGCTTAGCCCATTAGAACAATGGAATTGAAAATGCTGCATCAATCCTGGCTTCTGATTATCCCCTTTCTGCACTGCAGCCAGAGACCAAAATGAGCCGGGCATGTGCCTTAATGGCATCAGCTCCACTGAGATAATCCCACTGTGTATGCATGACCCAATATGTTATGGGGGAGCAATTATACTACAAAGCTTATCCTCCATATTTTCAGCCAGAGGTCATTAATATGTAACACTGTTAGCATTGTTTAAGTAACTTTCAATTTCAAGCCAATATCTGTAACCACTGGGCTGGTGTGTTATTAAACTGATTCAGCATTACTAATTATTGCTAAAGGTATCCTATACTCATTCTGCAGTTGGGTGGACATTTCACATTGATAACAAAGTACAAAAAATATGACATAAATAACAGAGTAAAAAAAAGTTTCAGTATTTCAGTTTATATAACATGAACAAAGAAGGTTCAACTATGAATTATGATGATTCACTGCAATATGCAAACAATTTATTATCTTTAGTGGAATCAATCAATACTGACAATGGTCAGTCTTAATGATATTAAGATTCAGCTCTAAAGGATTGGCAGTTTCAGCATTTTATTCACAGTTTTAACATTTTAACTCATAATTTCAATGGCCTTGTCTGACCAACCATGTTATTTACCAGGTTAAGTTATTGTAGACAAAATATTGAAAAAATAAAGAAGATACTTACAGTGTGTTAAAAATACTGACCACAGAAAAAAACAGCATCATATGATGCTGGCCACAAGGCAATGTGGTAAACCATTTTTGGTTTGTTAGTTTGTGACATAGTTGATAGAATTTTCTGACAGACAGAAAATATTACAAATAAGTATTTTTTAAATTTCCAGACAATTACATGTAACATTTTACATACACACACACACATTAAAACAAACACTGCAAAACCTGTAAAAAAGGAACAGGCAAATAAAAAGAACAATTAAATAATGCACAAGGTATTTGTGTGAACCAACAATATTATTACTATTATGAAAATATAATAAATATAACGTAGTAGTAAAGAAACAGTGTACAAGAAACAAAATACTCAAAATTGGTATACATGCCTATGACAGACAGGACTATTACATTATATAATCTTATACTCTACTATATTAAATATTATATATTGAAATATAATTTCATGTGAGCCTACACGATTGTAAAAAAAAAAAAATCCGTTAAAGTGCTTTTAATTTCTTTCTACCTAATACTTTTTGAAACATGGGGTAAATAATGAGTGACAGGACTAATAGTGGAACGGAACTGTTGATGAAATTTACCCGATCGGATCCAACTGTAACACACAGGCGACTGTCAAGAGCAGGAAGTACATCTTTTCCATTGATCTCAGCTCTGTTTTCCCCCATGAGATAACAAATCAAGCACTTTATTTCTGTTGTCATGCTGTAACAGGTAAGCACCAATTGGTTGAACAGTCTTTGTAATAGTTGTCGCTTTTGAAACGCGACATGAAACAGTCAGATTAATGCTGTAGCTAACCAGCTAGCTAGTAAGTATTAGGCTAATTTCACTGTTTTCATAGAAAGTGAAATGCTTTTGGTCCCTTTTTCGTTTATTTATCTTAGTTATCAAATTCACGTTTCTAGTTATATATGTAATTTACGTAATTGTTTATTTGTTTGTCTTCTTCACTATTCTAAAAATCATGCTTTCCATCAGCTGTTTATTTAAAAAGTAGAAAAGAATGCAGTTTAGTACATTTTATTTGCTTTTCTCATAACCATAACCTAAACCTAAAATTACATACTTTTAACAAATACATACAATTTTACTGGTGTCCATAATGTAAAATAAAGTATTATAATAATTAATAAAGCCATGAACATTCTTTAAATTGTAGCTTTTACAGTTTGTACATATAATCTAAAGTGAGTTAGTGAGTAGGTACACCTTCATTATCTATTGGTTTCTGTTTATTCTTGAAAATATTTTTACTATGTCCTTTGACAACAATCCCAATAAAGTTTATTCTGTGTACAGTTTAAAGGCATGCACACCAAACTCAATGAAAAAAGAGGGAATTTTTTATTATCAAAACCAGACAGTGATGTGTTAATTCTCTGCTTTTATCCCACTTTATATCATCATCTCATAAGCCCGAGAATGGCATCTGGAATGCAAGAGAAACAGTACACGCCTTCTTTGCTCAGTTTTTTCATCTATAACCCTAAGTTTGGACCACGTGAGGGTGAGGTAAATGCGGTTTAATGAAATTTATTTGAACAACTAGTTTATTTGTTTTGCAAATAATTAAATAAAAAGCTCCACAGCAAATGTATTAAAAAAATTGTCTGGGGATGACAATAATCTCAAAGGCAAACAAATGCAGGCAGAAGTCATGTTTTGTGTACTGTATGTTACTTGTATGTTTATAGAGTTGTTATTGTACATTGTAGGAGGAAAAGAAAATCTTGTTTTACCATCCCATTGAAATTGAGAAGAATGAAAAGATTCGTAATGTTGGACTCTGTGAGGCCATCGTTCAGTTCACCAGGTTAGCACTTTACTAAAAAGTGGTAAACAAAGATAGAGAGACGGGCATAAATGAGAGATTTTCTTTTTACAGAACCTTCTGTCCGACAAAACCAGCCAAATCTCTCCACACTCAGAAGAACCGACAGTTTTTCCATGAGCCGGAGGAGAACTATTGGATGGTGATGGTACGTATATGCCTCAGTCATGTTTTGTAGACATTTAGTTTAGATTCAAATGTTAACAAAAGAAGACAGAATAAAATAAAACTAGCATTATACAGGGATGCTGAAGTATGTTTTAAACACCTTTAAATTCCTCTCTCAAGGTTGTGCGCAATCCAATGGTTGAAAAACCCAACAAAGATGGTAAACCACCTACTGTAGAATACCAAGAGGAAGAGATTATTGTAAGTAATGTGTGGAATGATAGAAAAAATACATTTTTACACACCCTACAAAAAAAGATAATGTTTGGGTTGGTGTTTATTTCCATTCAAATGTTTAAGCTGTTTAAAAATGTTTAATGTTTAAAAAAAAAAAAAACAATTATGTTACAAATAAAACACTGTTGTTTTGTGTCTATTCATTGATAATAAAAATTCTTGAACACCATATCAAAATGATTTATGAAGACGCTAAAAACTGGAGTAATGGCTGCTGCAAATTCTGCTTAGCCATCACAGAAGTATAAAATAAATTTTTCTCAAAATATTATACATCCATTTAAAAAATACATTAATATGATTCAAAAATTTTAATTTATATGTATTAAAAATACTGCTTTTACTATATTATTAATCAAATAAATGCATATATAAGGGATTTATTTCGGAAGCATTTAAAATAATCTTACCAACACAAACTTTTGATTGGTTTTTTGATTCGTTGTTCCTCTCTTTGTGTTCTAGGATTCAGTTTATGGCTCTGTATTGCAACAGTGCTACAGCATGTATAAGGTAAACACCGTTTATATTGATCTATTTTCTCACTTATATAATCTATTATTTACTCATTATTTTTACAAACAGCTGATGCTGATCTTTTTTGTCATTGTTATTGATCTTCAGCTCTTCAACGGCACATTCAGCAGGGCATTTGAGGCTGGTGGGGTGGAACTGCTTACCCAAAAGCTTGAAAAGTTCTTTTACAGGGTAAATAAAGTATTAATTAAGAGAACTCCATCCCTTAATCAGATAAAAGCTAGACAGTGTATACCTTTGGTCTGTTTTCTACATGCATATGCATGTTTTAGAAGGAATAACCATTACTTTTAGGTTTTGAATATTTTTTTTTTAATAGTCATGCTGTTGCCCTGCTATGAGAGCTTCTTTACTTGAACTTTTAAGATGTCACTGAAATTAAAATCCTATTGTTAAGAAAAGAGATAAATTGCAAAGATATTTCATAGTTCAAAACTTAATAAACGTATCTCTTAAAAGAGATAAGTGGTGTTATTAGATGTGTATATAAAGGAGGACTGACAATCTTATTTGTCTGTGTTTATCTTATTGGTTCTTCGGTTCAGATTTCCTTGCTGAGGGCATCATGCTTACTCGCCTACCTGAATAATTCAGCTTAGGTCAAGGGAAACCCTTCACGTCACCCCCTCCCTAACCTGAGCTGTGCCCTGAAGCTCTCAGTGAAAGTGCAATTTGTGCTTTAGGTTAAATGTCACTGACTGCTGTGCAAAGTCACACCAGGGCTGCATCTCAGCACGTCAAGTTGTCAAATTACATTACGTCAGCCTTATCAGGGACTCTTTGGTAATTTCATCCATGTTTGAGGGCATAGTGTTGTTGTACAGTTTTTTTTTGTTTTTTTTTACCCTTCTTGATAAGCAAAATGTCAGTCCTGATATTAGTCTGTACTCATTCATACTGTATTGTTTTTTTATTTTATGTGATTGCATTTGAGAAGATTATATCTTAACTGTAGTGTATCTTGTACCTTTTGTTTTTTTCAAGTTTTTGTTGTATGCTTTGTCTTAGTACCTGCAGACACTTCATCTCCAGTCATGTGACCTGCTGGATGTCTTTGGGGGAATCAGCTTTTTCCCTCTTGACAAGATGACCTACCTGAAGATCCAGTCTTTTGTCAATAGAGTAGAAGAGAGCCTGAGTCTTGTCAAATACACGGCCTTTCTCTACAACGACCAGCTGATCTGGTGAATGTCAATCTATACATGCCTCCATATTTCACCCAAAAATGTTAAATTCTTACCCTTATGGCATTACAAACCTATAAGACTTTATTTTGGATAGGGACAGAAAAAGAAACTATTTAGCAAAACGTTCATGCTGCTCCTTTCCAGTGAATTTTAATGAGGGGCTGTCAAGCTCAAAAACAGCTATGTTTAATATTAATTTATGTTCATGATAAATATTAATGATTGTGTATTCAGATCACAAATTTGAGAATTTTTGTATGTTGATTATAGCTTTAAATGTAAATGATATTTTGTGTTGAATTTACAGAATATAAATGCATGATATGAATGAGGGTTTACCTTAAATGACTGATTGCCGTAGAGGACATGAAGTCTGAGAGATGAGACTGCAGGGACTCAATAAAGCGACACAGCCAAAGCTTCTTAATCTCAAACTGTCTGGCACAGGGATCCAGATAGACTTTAAATATGACTTTTAATCCTCTTTGTTGAACTCACAACATGACTTTCATATCTTGTTTTGAAAAATTACTTTCACAGAAGTGCCTGTGTTAATGCCGGTTGAATGTTGTTTATTTGATTACTTGTTTAAATGAAAGTGTCGCTTTGATAACACGTTTTGTAAGACACAAGACAATTGAAACTATTAACATTATTATTGACGCGCTCTTGTGTTCGAAGTTTGCATGTGCCTTAGTCTTATGTTCCGTGCTGTATTTTGTAGGAGTGGTCTAGAGCAGGATGACATGCGAATCCTTTACAAATACCTGACGACCTCACTGTTCCCGCGGCACACTGAACCTGAGGTGAGACACAGACTGAGCATTTCTCGCAGTCTAACACTGTTTATACAGTAGATATTAGTGCAAGCTTTAAATGTATCAAACTGCCCCCATTAAAATCTTTATATAATAATTTATCATTCCCTATTTGTCAGTTCCAGTATGCTGATTTGTGCTCAAGAAACATATGATCAATGTTGTAAATAGTTTACTTATTCAACATTTTCATGCAAACTGTGATACTTCTTTATTTCTTTGATTCAATTCAAAAGCATTTATCAGAATTTATTTCAATCAAATGCCTGGTTGCTACAGCAAAGCCAGCTTCTAATATTTATGATCTCTGTTCAACTAATACCTAAACTTTTGTATACAGTTTCTAACAGCATTCGTGACTTGATTTTGCTATTTAATGTAATGATTTTAATACCAGTGAATTTCAGTGAAATATATAGTGGAATACAGTCATTTTGAGTGGAGACACAGTGTCACTGATGTCATGCCGTAACAATTCTGTGTGTGGTTTTTAGAATATGCTCCTAAGTCATCTGCCATCTACAGCTGTTTGTGAATGATCTGTGTTTGTGTGTGTAAACATTCGACAGCTTGCAGGAAGAGACTCTCCGCTCAGGCCAGAGGTGGCTGGGAATCTGTTGCACTACGGAAGGCAAGTATCCAAATATTTCCTGCTTAGAACTCAGGACAGGAACAGCGGGCTCTTGGCTTTCTGCCTGTCTGCTTGGGCTCAGTGCTTTGGGGACACAAGCAGCCAAGCGCAGCGCTAAGACAAACACTGATCAAGCAACGCTACCAAATATCAGATTGCACAAGGGTAATTTAATTGCTTTAGAGGCAAGGAGAAAACAGTAAGCCCAACAAACTTCACAATAACCCGTCTGGTTGTTCGACGAGTGGATGAACTCACAGAGGGGTTAGGTTTGACTGATTCCATTAAGATTTATAGATTATTCTTGTCTGATCAATCCCGGAGAGTCTGATGAATAATTGGCAGAGCTTCTTTGTTGATATGTGTTCAGTGTGTAATGTGGGTAATGGGAGCACACTCTTCAGAGGGTCGGCTGTGACTCTTGAGGCCAGGGAGGTTAGCAAGTTGAAAGGACTAAGAACTTGGCACTTATTCAGAGGCTTGGGAGAAAATGGCAGATTATGCATCATCTGAAAGAGATATTTGTGGATTATGGATTTTTGTGCCACCTTAAGAAGTCAGAGAATATTTGTATTATGCATGAAAGGTCCAGAGTCGTACTAACATCTTATTTTATGTTATGGTAAAAGATTTTTAACAGGACCAGCAAATCTTAAAGATCCAGATGCAAAATTCAGATTTCCCAGGATATTTGTGAACACAGAGGACAGTTACGAGGAGCTACACTTGATCGTTTACAAGGTGAGAGAAAGAGTCAAACTCAGTGTTATTCTTTGTGTATTTTACACTATAAGCTTAACGCGATATTGAGCAACTACCTAACATTCGTGTTTTTGATTATTTATTATTAATAAATGAATAAAGTATATTATTAATAGAGCTGTCAAATTATTAATTGTATCCAAAATAAGTTTGATGTGTGTAATATATACATAATAAATATACACCGTACACATATTATGTAAATAAAAAAACTTTTGGATGCGATTAATTGTTTGACAGCATTGTTAATAAAAATGATTTTTGGCAAATGGAAACTAACCCTGATTTAAATAAGATACAACATTTGTTTATTTTGATAAGGTGATGTGTGTGTCATTTTATATAATAATCTAACAATAATATTAAATATAACAACAGTTGCTCCAAAGTGTTCAATTATGGTTAATATAAAAATTGATATTTTGATTTTACATAAATGTTATTTTTGTATTTTACATAAATGTTATTCATTATCCAGGCAATGAGTGCGGCTGTATGCTTCATGGTAAATGGTAAGTGTCTGCTTTACGTGTTGTTTTGTTAACTGTTGATTACTACTTTTAAGAAATCAGTCAAATGTTAACTTTTCTTTCAAACTCTGCTTTTGTTTTGTGCACGTAGCCGCAGTGGAGTTGAATCGTGAGTTTTGTGAACAACTAGACAGCCTGGTTGGTCCCCAACTCACCCTGTTGGCCTCTGACATATGTGAGCAGTACAACATCAACCGAAGAATATCAGGGTCAGTATTATTCCAGAGCTTCACTTCCAACTGCTGAATAAAGAAAATCTATTGTTTGCAGAAAAAGCTCAGTCAAGTGATTAAATAATATCATAAAGGGTATTGTAAGGCACTGAATTAGCCTTGGAACCACACTCACCCACTTGTTTTTTAGTTGGGTACTAAAGAAATCGCTTACAACACTTAAACTATTTCAATTAATGCAGAGCTGTCTCTGCAACTGTCAAGTTAGTCCTGCTTCACTGCTCGTAAATGCATCAATCTTGGATGACCGGGTCATCCTGTGACCCAGGTAACCATTCAGAAATATTGACAAGGCTTTCACTGTCCACTGTATCATCTCGCTCCGAGTAGCAGTTACCGGAGCTTATTCATTAATCATATCTAAACAGTGTGTCCTTATCTTACCTGAGCCCTATGTGGTGTGCAGTATTCTTTTGTGTGGTACAATCCCTCATATCAACTTACATGCCACTTATCACACTTTAAAGACACATAACTGCTTTATTCTTCCACGCATGTTATATTGGGAGGGAAAGCTATACCTCAGCTTCACTGATTCAAAACTGTTGTTGTAGGCCAGAGAAGGAGCCTCAGTTTAAGTTCATCTACTTTAACCACATGAATTTGGCTGAGAAAAGCACCATCCACATGCGCAAGACGGCCAGCGTGTCCCTAACCTCTGTCCATCCGGACCTCGTGAAAATCCTTGGAGACATCAACTGCGATTTTGCACGGTAAGCAATGCCACTAATCGACTGAAGAGGTCACGTTTGAATTACATTTCTGTAACTGTAAGTGGAACAAATTAATATATAGGACCAAAAATGAGCATGTTTCCTATATGTTTATATTATGGAAAAATATAGTATGTATTGAGTAATAATTGCATGCATTAAATGTCATTATTTGCACAAGACCAATTATCACAATCAATTTCAGCTAAATTCACAAATACATATTATTTTCTTAAACTCTTTTTATTCTATATGAGTGACCACATACCCAAGATTACTAATTTGCATAAAGCATGTCTAAACCACATCCTTAAGAGGGGTTTCTGTACAAAAAATATTTAAAGACACACAGTAATGGCAGTAAAAACACAGCTTGAGCTGCATGTGTTTTTGTTGGTATGCTTTCAGGATTAAATATCTATCTATAAAGTTTCATCTTGGCATGCTTTAGGAGATTTAGTGTTTGTGCATATTTTACAGGGTTGACGAGGACGAGGAAATCATTGTTAAAGCGATGACGGATTACTGGGTTGTTGGAAAGAAGTCTGATCAGAGGGAGCTGTATGTCATTTTGAACCAGAAGAATGCTAACCTCATTGAAGTGAATGGTATGTAAATTTAACTGACTAACATTGAGGTGATATTATGGTGTGAAGTCTAGTAGTTAATTTTTGATCACAGTTGTTTAGTTGATTTAAAAGTTGCCATATTAAAACATTTCTGTTGACCTAAACGCTCACCAAGATTCTATTTTATGTTACAGAGGAAGTGAAAAGGCTGTGTGCGACACAATTCAATAATATTTTTTTCTTGGACTGAAGAGATACGATGGGCATGGACTACTTCACTACACTAAAACTGTCAATTGTTCAGGTTTTACTGACAGCATCAGTGTAATGCAATAATTGCATTGTAAAAAAAGATTTTTCACATCATGCAATTTTTTAGATTTTTATTTAATCTATACCGAAAAGTGGTTGCTTCCTTGTAATTAATTATAAAATCAGAATTTTACTGTAATTACCACTTTTCATTTGTTTGTATGTACATATCATGTTTAAGTATCCATCAGCTCTCCTCTCTTTTGTGTTTCATTCCCATTGTTCAGATTTGTTTTATCACTTACAGCTACAATTAAGTTGATATTTAGGATATAAATCGGTCAAGCTATATTTTTCTCTTATTTTAAAGGCTGTCGTGTCATCAGTGTCTTGGTTTAACACATTATTTCACAATAAATTTAAGTTTTCATTAAATGTAGGTTGCTGCTTTTGTTCTAGTATACTTCACTCTATCATTAAAATGATAAGATCTTGAATAACTTTGCTATCATGCTACAGTTTTAATATGTATTTCAAGCCTCTGGCTGCCTCACGCTAATCAAATTAAGAGTTGTGTGAAATGTATCTAATCCAGGTTTTCTTTTCCAGTCTTTATATAACATTTAAAAAAAATGTTTAAAAATTCTGGTTTATAATCATTTTCATACTTTTAATATGAATGTTACGAAATGAGAATGATTAACCTTACATGGCTTGGGGAGAATAATATGATAATTGCATCACACGAACCGTTTAAAAGCCATAAAGTATGATTAAATCCGCTGGACATCTGGTCAGGGTTATCCACCTTGACTTTTATCCTCAGCGAGAGGCTTACCTTTCTGAACACGATCATTCAAAATATTAACGGACAGAGCTGCATGTAGCACATATCATTATTTATTTAAGTTTGGAGTGTAACGTATTAATTGTTTACAGTTTTGCCAAAAATAGAAATACACTTAAAAGCCGGCTCTAAGAGCCGATTCTTTGTAGCGAACGAGAAGAGCAGACTCCCGTCGGGGAGAGCCGAATCTTCTGCAGTAAGTAGGGGCGGGGCTTCGTTTGGGAACACCATGCGGCAAATCACATGGGAGGACCCACTAGGATCGTACCATTATGTGAAAGAAGGAAAGGGGGCGCATGCTTTAAAGACAGCGAGTGTAGTGGTACAGGCCGGGTACACGGAGTGACAGAGAGAGTCTTCTAAAAAAATAAAAAACATATTTTCTCATATTTCTCAATGCCAACATGCACTAAAGTGTTTTGTTATATATTTTTATTATATATGTTAAGACTTTTCCCTTTATTTAGGTTATTTGATTTGTTTGCTGTTGTTGTGTTCAATTGTTCCATGAAAGTTTAATAAAATGTTAAATAATAGTAATTGTATTTTTTGTATAAAAAATAAGGAATTAAAAAGTTGCTTACCAATACACAAAACATTCACAATTAATAAATTGGACAAATTGGACAAATAAAAGGCTCTGAGTGATACTAAATAAAGAGCCACTTGGGAGCCGTAAGAGCCGGCTCTTTTTAAGGGAGCCGAGCCAAAAGAGCCGAACTTCCCATCACTACATACAGTCACTAGCGTCACGCGTGACTATCCGTGTTTAGGATTTGTAAGTGGGCGTTGCGTAATGCGTCCTCGGAATCTTTACCAATCAACGGAGGGCAGAGCAGCCAATCAGATGAGCGTTATTCACTTTTCAAAACCTGCCCGCCATCTTTCATATGCTGTACGCGGTAGGCAGGTAAACGTTAAAGAACGTAAATATTGAGAATCGTTTTGCATCTGAATAGAACAGCTTTGGTTACTCTCGTAACCCACCTTAATATAAAGGTAAGAAACATCTCATGTTATTTCAAACAGATGAAAAAAGTGTGATAAACCTGACCTCAACGCCGAATAAAATGTCATTGTGTACAAAGTAACGTTAGTTAGGCTTAGTGTGATAAGTAGAATTGTGGTAACGTTATTTTGCTTTGTTGATTTAGCCATGATAAAATGTTAATTGTGTATTACAAATGCAATATGAATCGCACGCCTCGTTTAAAGGATTTGGTTTGCTTTCTACAAGTGCTAAAATGAACCTAACAACTCTTAAGTCGGACCTTCTGTAAGAACTCAACATAACGTGAACTGTTTACTTCTTAGATTTCTTCTGCATTAAGGTTTGGTTGTATTTGTTTAACTAAAAACAACACGTTTTGTGACAGCTCAGAGAAAAATATTTAACGTTACAGGAAGTCAGCATAAAAACAAAAGGTACAGAGACATTCATTTTTTTTACCAGGTCAGCAAGAAGTAACGTTAGTTAAGTTTAATTGGAAACACAGCCTTTGGTGTCAAAACGTTTAATCTCCCTTGTAATAGTTGATAAGATTTCTTAACTAAGGAAATTTATATTTGTTGAATTATTGCATTAAAGCAGTCATAACGTTAAGCCTATTTATAGACAAGCTATGACTCTGCTTTCAATGATTATGTTCATGTTGTAAAAACTCTTTTAGGATGGACTCTCGCTTCGCTCACTTGTACAAACGGGACAGCAGTGTGTCCATGATCCGGCTGAAGATGTCCAGACGCAGGTCTCAATCTCAAAAAGAGAACCGAGAGAAGATCCAGAACCTGCGCAGACACCTGGACAATCTGCCAGAGATCGAGCTCTCAATGGATGCATCCAGTCTCATGGCCACCCAAGACAAAGCACAAAAAACAAAGGCAGCTAATGGTCAATATCATAGTCATTTTTTGTTTGATTTTGTTTTTGCATGGTCTTTTTTTCCAAGTGGTTGCTATGTCCTTAACAGATGTAAATGCTGCTGCTGAGGAGAGAATGAAGATGCTCGCCCGTTACAAAGAAAACAAGATGTTACAGAAGGAGAAAGAAAAGCGGGATAAAGAGAGGAAAGGTGTATTTAAGGTCGGCCTGTATAAGCCACAGCCACTTGGGTATCTACCTTCAAACACTACTGCACAAAGCAGAGGCAAGGTGAGTGATGGGAATAACCATTCGAAAAATCTTCGAGTTTAATAAAGGGTAGCTAATTTCCCATCTCTTTCATTATCATGACAGATCACAGAAACTAACCAGTCCACACGAGTGACCCGCTCAATGATGCAGAATCAAAAGGTATCGTTTAAAAGCTGAAGTGTCTACTTTCTGTGTCACTGCCACGACGGAAACAATGTGTTTTTAAATATGTTTCCACAAACATCTGCTATTATTCAACAAACCGGTAGACATGGCCCTAGTGAACAGGGGATAAAATGGGTGAAGGATAGTGTATGCCGTTACGTTGAGATTACTTTAAACGTGATGTGAAGAAGATATTTAAATAGTGAATTTATAGTATGGTAATGTCTTGCCGTTTATCGTAAAGGTGTGGGTATATTGATACCATGCATCTTCACTGTTTTTTCTTATATATTTGCCAGTGGGGTACTAGCACTGTAATGTCTCCATTTAATTAAGCCAATGTTCTGGCTCATATGAGTTTTACATTACGTGACCGTAAGAGTACATGCATGTATGAACGCTGGATAAAACAATTAAGCAGAAGACTTCTGACATTTTTCAGTTAATCAATGACATATTTCCACTGGCACTGCAATATTAAGTTCCTCCGCTATACATCTTTCTCCATGAAGGTAACAGTTTTGTTTTTATAACAGGGCTGCAAATGAACCAAACCCCCCCAAACTAACTTGAACATACACATAACATTATTTTCTTAATTTTTTTAGATGTATTGCTTTTTATTCATTACTATTGGCTTCAGTTCTTCATACACATGCATTAAAACTTCTAGCTCCTCCTCTGTGAAATATTCCGTTCCCTTTTTTTTTTCTCTGGGTAACCAGTAGGAGGTTGATTAAACTAACTCTTATTGGGTGTTTTGGAACCGACATACTCACGGTTATGCGGGTTTGGGGTCAATCAACCCAGAGGTTATGTTTTACCAAATGGTAAGTTAACCAAGCTTTCTGGAATACCCCCCTGTAGCACAAAACTGATCATAATAAGGAATGTTTCTTGAGAATCCACACATCTATGAACAATTTCTGCAGTATCAGTGTGACACTAAAGATTAGAATAATGGCTGCTGATAATTCATTTTAAATATTTCAGAAATATAAAAATGTAAATCTTTTCAAAACTTCTGAATGGTAATATGTTTGTCATGTAAATGAATGTTGTAAATCTGTGCTATAGCATGTTTTGATTATTTACCTCTCTTACAGCCAGCCGCAGACAGACATGCTGTTCCAAAGAAAGGTTTGTTGTTTAACTTCGTATATTTTTGTATTACCCAATGTGACTCGTAGCAAACTCTGGTGCCTTTATGTTGTTGATGAACAGTCTTTGTGTTTGTACAGTTGAAAATGTATTGAACAACAGGGCTTCAGCCAAGACTAACTCAAAACCTGTGATTACCACCAAAACCAGAACAGCTACAGGTAAAATCTACTTAAATTTAGGAAGATGTAAAAGATGCAGTTGATTTAGTGTAGTTATTGAGGTTCACTAGTTTTGCATGCCATGAGCTTTTTTTACTAACTTGAACAGTAATATACTCTTGAATTAGGACCCCATGCAGAGCGTGATTGTAAATGAACTTCTTTTACAGTTGAACCATCTGTGAGAGCTCCAACCACACGATCAGCTGCTAAAACACAAGCAGCTGTGGTTAAACCAGTCACTGGTGAGTTTTATTATAACATCTTAAGCCTTGCTGTACTTGGGTCGCATACATGAAAGCCACATTCTCTGTGATTTTTAGATTCAAGGACTGCAAAAACAAGATCAACTGTTAAATGTCCTGTGGCGCCCTCTTCAGGGAAAGACGTACAAGGTAAGAAAGATACAGCCATTTTCCTCCTGCGTATTTTCTGATACTGTACATGATACTGCCATAGTGTTGCTCAGAAGACAGTAATCATCATCATAAATATGTCATTAATCAGTACATCTCATTATCATTTTATTAGGTAGCAAAAAGGCAGTTATTGAAAATAAGGTAAGGTCATGTTTGGTCAATGTAAAAAAAGGTGTAAGATCAATTTGTCATGTCTTATTGGCTTTGAATTATTATTATTTATTTTTTTAATGGCAAATTATATATTATGCTTGGGTTTTTCTTTTTTAGAATGCTGAGAAAAAGGAGACTTCAGTTGATTCTTTGAGACCTGAGGAAGAGGAACCAAAAGCTGCTGTCCCCTCATTTGCCCCACAAGGATTCGTGTTCCAGGCTCCTGTGGGTCTAAGGTCATTCGAGCCTGCACCCCTCTCTCCACGTTCAGCCAGTGCCTTCCTCTCACCGACGTACTTCTTCTTTTTTCTTTTTTTCTAACAAACTACTTAATAATCATATTTCGAAGCTAAACTATATATAATTATTTTTCTTTCCCATAGCTTTCTTTCTGATGACGACGAGGTGCCTAGCTTCCCCTCTCCCCCAAAACCTGTTCTCCCTGCTACATCCCTCTCCTCCCCTCCACCACCTCTGTCAACCCCTCCAAATCATCCTGCTAACTCCCCTTCAGTGTCCTCTCCCCCTCCAGCCCCGTCCTCCCCTCAGCCATCCATATCTACAGCACCATCTCCTCCCTTGGCCCCCTTGGAGCCTCAGCATGATGTTGCCTATTTCAGGTGAGGCAGATCTCTACGATACTTAACAGAGTTGTTTGTAGTTATAGTACTTTATAACAATAAATGTTTTCTCAATATTCATCGTTAAACATAACATAGTTAAAAAAAATTCAATATATATATATATTCACTTCTTTGTATCGTACATGCTTTTACTGTCATTTTTGATCAGTGTAGTGCGTCCTTGTGAAATAAGTGGCAATATCTTTTAAATGGTAGTGTATGTTGTTTCATTAGGGCAGTGATGGCCAGTGAGACTGAGCGTTTGACTGGACTTTCTGAGCTCTGGCAGTCACGATTTGATGATGCTTCTATCCCAGAGGAGAGTAAGTCTTAGTTTTGACTAGGAGTGTGAACCTACACTGGTCTCATGGGTCGGTTCGATTACGTTTATAGTGTCATCGATTCGGTTCAATACAATATCTCAATGCATCATGATGCACTGCATACTCAATTTTAAATTTTAATTCACATGTATATAATTTTGTTAATAAACACAAATAGTCAGATATATGAACTGAAACTTTAATTTTACTTTCTCAATGAAAACACACTTCTTGAACCAATGTATAATAAAATTATATATGAAATTATAATTTATAAACCAAAATAGCATTTAGAGGAGCAATGGGAGAGACACTGTCGGATTGCGCTCTTCTGACATCAGTTATCAACTTGTGATTTCTCAGCCCAAGACATTGCTGTTTGACTTTCAGAAAGTGGCTCGCTGTGGTGCCGCGATGAAAGATTGTTAATATTCGGTGGATTTTGGCCAGAAGCCGGGAGAGCGCGCGCTGCGATGCCAGATTCACTGTATGCGCGAAGCATTTAACATGAGGGAATGTTCCGAATTGAGCTGCAGTGATCACCTTCGACGCATTATCTGTCACAAGCACTACATCTTTATCTGATACCTGCCATTCCTCGACAACCTGAGACCATAGCTCTGTTCATAAAAGCAGAAATGTGCCCAGACGTCGGCTTTTTGGTCGGTTATGGTCGATTACTGAACCGATACCGAATCGTTCTCGTCAGCAGCGCGATGCATCGTAGAAACGATTAATTTTGACACCCCTAGTTATGAGCAGTGTTTATTTTGAACTGGTCTTGATTCAAAACCAACACTGTAAATCTAACCAGATTTTAAAAAATAATTATATAAAAAAAATAATCAGCACATTTGATGTTTAATATTCATCAAAGGTTATTTGGAGTAAGTGTATTTTTCTCTCTCTTTGTGCAGCACGAGACCAGATACGTACAGTTGTGGGCCAGGCAAGATTGTTGATGAAGGAGCGCTTTGGTCAGTTCAGTGGACTGGTGGATGACTGCGATTTGGGTCGTGGAGAGAAAATCACAACCTGTACTGACTTGCAGGGTTTCTGGGAAATGGTGTACTTTCAGGTGGGTTGATGTTACTTTCTAAAAGTGCTTACATTTTTGTACATTTTGTTTTATCTTGTATTTTATTTTAATTGTATTTATTTTTAACAGGTGGAAGACGTTAACAAGAAATTTAATGCCTTGAAAGAGGCAGAATCAAGGGACTGGAAAGAGGAAGTCAGGCCTGTTGTCAGAAAAAGAGTGGCCAAAGTAAACCATGTTATCAGCACCTTTTTAATGTAGCATTTTTTAAGAGGGGAACTGTGTAATTCTCATATCCTATACCTTTCTCCTACAGAAGCCTCCTGTTGTGGGAGGGAAGGCTGGAACAGGTGCCAGTGCTGCAGCTAAGAGTCGACTGGCTGCTGTAAAGGCTGCCATGAGAGCCAAGCAGGCTGAACAGAAAGCCACTGAGACTTCAGAAAATACCCAGAATGACTCGAGCTCTGCTCCTGCAGTGTCTGCCATCACACTGCCTGCACAAACCGTGGTGTTTAATGGAGGGTTCTTCAAGGTGGAAAGTCCAATCAAGCCATCAGGTAAGATCAAAACACATGGGATAAGATCTGCATGTTTGAGAGTAAAGCGCCGCTGTTTTTTTACATGTAAACATGTGACCAGCGGGTCATGTTTTAAGTGTCTCGGAGCAGCTAGCTTGAACTCAAACAAGTGCTGAGGTTCAATTAAAAAAAAAAAAAAAAATTAATTAACAGCTCTATAATTTAATCTTTCAAAGTAAAAAGGCAGCCAGGGATATTACTGTAATTTTACAGTCCTGTATAAGAAAATGTAACTAGTAGTATTATTAAATGATTTTAGTTACAGTATAACTATTTTAATAACACTGTATAGTCATTCAAATAGAGAATAAAAAAAACGCAAACCAAAAAGGTCTGTCCTATTTATTTTTGTCCTTTTGATCACATTTCTTGTTATTGGCTCCAGATATAAAACTAAAGCATTAAACTGTAGTCCAGGCCTACCAAAGGTATAGTTATATATATTTATACCTAAAGATTAAAGTTATGTGAGCATTTTGGCTGGGAGTGGAAAATATATAAAGGATGCAAGGGGAAAATTTACTCAATATAAAATTCTTCATAAATATTACCATACTCCAGTAAGACTTTTAAAACTGATTGTTGGAAATGTCAAGTGTGTACCTTTTTGCATTGTATCTGGAATGTAGCATAGTGAAACCATTTTGGATACACGTTATAGGTACTATAAGTGGCTGGTATGGTTCAACAATTTCAACTTTATTAGGCGAAAAGTCTCAATTACCGAATAGTATCTAAGCGTGTACTTTCTAGCAGGATTATTCGGAGACATTGGAAGACAGCAAAATTCCCAGAAAAGAAAGAATGGGCGACTGCAGTGATAGAAATTCTAATGAATCTATGCGTAATAGAGTAAATTGTGTGAAAGAGGATGGGCTATGTTCTTGGAATGCTTTCTGGACATGTATTACAGTAACAATTTACAATTAATAGATTAACATGTGGTCATATGTCCTAAACTGTCTTTTCTACTATTACATATGCCTGTAAAAACCTGTAACCCTGTATTATATTATTGGTCATTGTGATGCTGTATTCTAGTAACCCATGTACCTTCCAAAAAGCAATAAAAACTTTAATTATTGTAATTGTCTTGTTTTTAGGTGCTGTTAGAAGATCGTGTCGAACCAGTGCAGTTTCTTCACCCTGTATTTCTAAGTTCAGCACTCCAGGCAGACAGTGCAGATCTACTGCAGTTTCTCACACTTCCCCTCTACATAGCTTGTCTGCCACACCTCTTCCAGCCCATCAACCTGATGTATTACCTGTTTCCACTCCTCTACGTTCTGCTGAGGCCCTCCCACAGTCACCCAGAGCTCTTCAGATTGTTCCGGACCACGACCAAAATGTTTCGCCAGACAAACAGACCTGCTCCAACAGCGGTATTCATTTTGATTTAAGCTCTACTCAACCAGAATACAGTAATGGATCAGAAAACGGTCCAGTTGCCCAAACACATGACTCACTCAGCCAGCGTGAGCCACCTGTTGATTCAGAACCTCAGCAAGAAGAATGCATTCCAGAGTCTATGCTTTCTCCTTCGTCTCGAGAGGAACCTCCAGAGAACATCTCTTGTGAAGTCTCTGAAGAGAGTTTGCATGTTCAGCCTGAAGCAGATGCTGGTCTAGATACTGTATCCCAGGGCTCATCTCATAGCTCTTCAGAACCAGTGGAAGCAGAACTCGGTGTCTGTGCACCTGCTTCCCCTACCCTGATGCCGTCTACACCAACCAAAGATCTCAGCGTTTCCACAGCTCTCTGTAATGAGGACACAATTCCAGCCCTTAATGGGTATGCAATGCTTCATGTGTATGTTAGTTGTAGCGTGAATTAACATGTTTTGTGGTTTATAAACTTTATATATCCTTTCCTCAATCCATACAGATCTCCAGTCAGTATGGATGTTGAAATGACTGAAAATCAAGATGCTGAGGTAATTTGTCTACAAAATCTAATTATAGATGCACAATATTTGCTACCAAATAGGTTATTAATTAATAAAGATAAAGTTGATTTTTAAAGCCCCTAATGATTTAATAACTCTTTTAGGTGAATTTGCACGTTGTGGTGCCTAAATTTTTTAATGGCCAATAATGATTACAAATCAAATGGACTAATAACATTATATTTATGTATATGTCAGGTGTTTAAAAAATGTCACAATTAAGAACAATAAAGACTCTTACAAAAACAATAAAATTTATGCTTTTAAAGTATTTCATCAGCAAATCTATCTAATATTAAAATGGCCTGGTAACAAAGCTATGATAAGATGCATACGTTTTGTTTTGTTTTTCCAGGGTGCTACTGGGTTGGACATTGAGCGTTACCTGCAGCCAACCGTGAGATACAGCATGTCTCCTGCACAGAGTCCTGCAGCAGAGAGGTTCTCTTTTGGGGCAGTGGATGCGGAGATGGAGAGCCCGGTGACTCGGGCGGAGGAGCGCCCACATGATGTCTTGGCAACAGGTAGTTTGTGTCCCTGACGTCACAATGTTGTTATTGCTCACTTGTGGGGTTTTTTGGGGGGCACATGGGCACTCACACACATTTCTCTTTCATGCACTCCTGTCTCAGCTCTTCCTGGAATGGTGTTCTCACCCCAGATCAATCGGGTGAGTTAAATCTTTCTTTCCTTTATGAACCTGTCATTCCCTCGGTGTCTTTCAGCAGGGTTCCCTACAGGTCTCCAGTTATAGAAATTCATAAAGCATTCATAAAGTTTACAAAGCAATCAGTATTGAAGAATAAACAAGTTACAGCATGTCCACTAATGAGGCCATTCTGTGGGTGGCCACATCACCCCTCGAGCACCCTTCTCACCCATTTTCATGCCTGAATCCTTTCTTTGTATTGGTCTTAAGTAATAGTCTTATTTTCTGAGATACTGAATTTTCATTAGTTGACAGTTATAATCATCAAAATTAAAAGAAATAAACACTTGAAATATATCAGTCTGTGTGGAATGAATGCATACATTATACAAGTTTCACTTCTTGAATGGAATTAGTGAAATCAACTTTTTGAAGATATTTAATTCTAATTAGCTCAGAAGATAAAATAACCTATACTCTGGGATGGGGGTTAACACATTTTCTGAAGCAAATTGATAGGTTTTTCAAAAATGATTTTTAATATATATATATATATTTTTTTTTTAACTTAATTTGTTGTAATGTGTTTAGTATTGCTCTATCCTTCATCTATTCTCTTCTGAGCTTACGTTATGAACACTGCTTACATCAGGGTTGGGGAACATTGGTCCTGGAGGGACACTCTCCTGCAGGGTTCCGCTCCAATCCAGAAAAATTCCTAACTGCATCCTAAAGATCTTGATTAGCTGGTTCATGCTCATACAGCTGTTGTCGGAAGTCAGTGATTTGAGTTATAATTTAAAGAAAGTTCTATAGTTCGCACTTCCTTATGATGACAATTTTGGCGTGCTGTCCAGAGGGCAAGCCTGAAGGTCCGGCTCAAACTCCTCTGGCCCCCCCTTTGTAGGAAGATGCGAAAAGGGGTGGAGGCGGGATGCATAATGAGATATGAAAGGGAAGGAAGCAAGCTTATTTAAGGGGAAGGAAAATAATTTAATTGTTTTGATTCCAAAAACCCATTGATCTGCTTGCAAAGACATGTTAACCCCCAGGAGATGTTCCATCTTTCCATGACTGTGGGAACTCCTTCAACCATTATATCACAAATTAATACATTTCACAATTATAATTGAATATACATTTTATTTGTCTATAAACATTTTGTTTTCTGGTGTTTCAGATGCCGGAGAATCTATTGCTGTTCTCTCCAGAACGGAAGGAGAAAGTGAGACAGTCAGTGTGTGAACGTGACCTGATCACATTCACACCTCCCACACACAAATAAAAGCACATCCACTCACTGTTTAGATGTGGATCATTTTTATTTGTGTATATATATATATTTGTTTGTTCTTGAATTAGATGTTTGATTTATTTGGTTTGTTAAATTAGGCTCCTTTTGATATTAATTTCTTTGCTACTTTTTGTTCTCCATAATGAGCATATTTAGATAGATATATTTTCTAAGGTCAGAACTGCATAGAAATATTGATGTAAGTGTTTTAACATCAAAAGGTTTTTTTAAAGACAATTAAAAAAAAAACAATATACTATTCTGTGCATTAACTTGTTTTTCTTACTACTATTGGTCAGTGACTTGATAAAATGACAGATGTGGTGGAGGTCATGGGGGAAGATGATGTGCAATTAACATCATTGTTTGAAACCTCTCCATTACCATCTTCCTCTTGTTTTTCCTCAGCCTTCAGCTGTTCTGTATATCTGGGGGTTAAGCACGCATAGACCAAAACACTCATCAGACTGTAGGCATTTAGGGAACTAGAACTTTTCTTGGAATCAGGGTAAAGTGCTAATTTTTAAATACCTTGCATTATCAGCTTCTGCAAGATTCTTTTGTCTCGATAAGAGTCTTCTGTAGCTCCACGCTGTGCTCATATGCAGGGAAAAATATCTGCGTGAAGAATTGCTGCTTTTTCTGCCTCCAGCTCTTCAGGTCTGTCTCTATGAATATACGGATATGAAATTATTCCACTATAAGTCATAGACTAAGAGATGAAGAAATGTACTATTTGTGGAGAATGTATTAAGTACTAATGTCAGTATAACTAAATGCAGTAATCTGAGACTATCTAGACCTGTAGTAATGTAGTTACTTTACACATGATAAAGGATTAATCAGTATAGTTTAGTGGTTCTCAAGCTTTAATGCAAGGCCCTCTAGTTTTGTTTTTAAAATGTCCAGTGTCAGTGTTAAAGATGAAAGTTCTTTTAAAGGGAAGGAAGGAAATAAAAATTCTGTTATTAATTACTCACCCTAATGTCATTCATAACCCATAAGACTTTCGTTCATTCTCAGAACACAAACTAAGATATTTTTGATGAGATTAGAGAGCCATCTAACCCTCCATAGACAGCAAAGCAACTGAAATGATCTTTGAAACTTACCTTCGCTAAAAGTGAAGTTGATCCACTGATGTCACATGGACTTTTTTTTACCAATGTTTTTACTACGTATCTAGATCAATTTCAGTTGTATTGCCATCTATGGAGGACTGGATGGCTCTCTGATATCTTCATTTATGTTCCGAAGATGAACAAAGGTATTGCAGGTTTTGGGTATCAGGGTGAGTAATTGACAAAATGTTCCTTTTTGGGTGAACTAACGCTTTAATCTTCTATTCTTGAAGCAATGCATTTCCTAAGTTTATGACTTTTTTTCAATGCCTATGTTAAGGCCTTCTATTTGAGAAGCACTGATGCAGTAACAAGAATACATTTGTGAAGCCAAACCTTGAAAAGCAAGGACTGGACTTTGGATCCTCTCCATCTCCTCATTCAGGGATGACTAAAACATTTCAAAAGATGAGAACACATTAATGGAGACAGTCAGGTTAGCTTTAAACCCAAGCTTGTTGAGATAATGATCCACTTAATGTGAGACTTAGTACAAAGTCTTTTGAGATTTGTAGCTATGACTATCAACATGGGAGAAAATATTAAAAAGTTGTTGTTTTTTGTTTTTTAAAGAAACCGGAAATAAATATTAAAAATTATGCAACCATAATTTAGTAAGCAGGCACAGACCTGAAGTGAACTTAAAACAGCTTCTTCCTGATGACTTTCGTCAATCTGGCTTTCGGTGTCAGTTTGACAGTTGCCTTTCACCTCAGCACAGCCCAGCAATGCCTCAAAAAACTCCAGAAAACTCATCTACAACCAAAATCATCTATCAAGTCGAATCAAAATATCATCAACCAGATACCATCAGCTACTGACCTCCAACTCCAGGTTGCTGTAGGTTCCATCATAAATTGATGGATTATCCACCGAAAGGATCTCTAACACTTTTGACACGGTTAGGTCACTGTCATACAGACGAAAGTCCTGTGGACAGGAATATGTGTTTGAGTCATGTATGAATAAATCTTAGTAAATTGGAACTTGATCAGGGTAAAAGGTCTGTTACCTTAAGCATCAAGACAAATTGCCTTACAGTCAAGATTGTCTCAGTCTGGATTGAACTGGGTTTACGCAGAGCCTGGTAAATTTCCCAGCATCTGTCCGAGTAGTTATATGCAACCGCAGCATGCACAGGATTACAGAACAGAGGCCCTAAAAATGTTAAACAATTAATTGCATATAAAATAAAACTTTGTCTACATAATGTGTGTATATTTATAAAATGAATAGTAAATCCCCAAAATTTTAATTGCCATTAACTCGCCTTCCAAATCTGTATGAATTCCTTTGTTCTGCCAAACACAAGGTCAACATTGACTTCCATAGTAGAAAGAAAAATACTATGGAAGTTAATGGTTATCCATAACATCCTGGTTACAAACGTTTTTTTTTTAAATATCTTCCTTTTGTGTTTGTCAGAATAAAGACATTTATAAAGATTTTCATTATATTTTTCATAATATATTTCTTATATTTAAGAAAAAAAAAAACATTAATATAAATATATACATGTAAATATATTTTAAATGTATACACTGTGTGTTTAAATATACACATTATGTAGACAAAGGCCTGGTTTCATTGACAGGGCTTATCTTAAGTGTGGTTTAATCCACAGTTCGGCCACTTAAGTAATTTTCACATCAGATCAATCAGTGCGAGTTTCTTTCAGTTGAAACGGCTCAGAATTTGCATTTAGTCTAGGACTAGGCTTAAGCCATGTCTGTGAAACCTGGGGCAAATGTTTTATTTTGATTGCGATCGTTTGCCATCACAAATATATATGATTACCCATTGTAATAATGTAGAGTTTATTTTATATAGACAGTTCAATTCAATCTTTATCTCTCTACCTTTTACGTGTTTCGCATTGGGAATGATGTTCTGCCTCATGAGCTTTGAAAAACATGCTGCGAGTATGCTGTTAGAGGATCTAAAACATGACAAAATAATTTGTGACTTGATGAAAGCATAAAAAAAAATAAAAAAAATCCAAAACTCTATTATGGTATGAATGTACTCACTCAATAGATTTGTGGCAAATATGATATGCTACAATGATAATATAGCTGATACACTCTCTGGGTAGAATGGCAGCAAAAGGAGAATGAACCGGATCTAAATTCGGACAATGACAACAAACAAAACTTACATGTAATAGATTTTGTGGCAAAAGAAAAGCATCATCACTTAACATTCATATGCTCAAAGGTATTACCGTTGATAAGACGGTCCATTTGGGCTACTGTGATTCCATGCTGGTGAACTTTACAGTCCATGAGAAAGCGAGAGAACTGCAGGTGGGTGAGAGGGAATATTTTGTCTGAAAACTGCTCATGCCCAAGGCAGCTGTAGAAGCTGTATATTTCCCTTAACAAACCAATGTGTCTCACTACCGCAAATTCCACCTATACGGAAGTAAATAAAATAGTGGTTGCACACAGATTTGGCTCTGGATTTACTTTAGGATTAATCTCAAAGTAGGATAAAAACCTGTTTCAATTCTTGAGCTCTGTGGGCCTCAGGGAATGTACTTAACAGGGCTTGAATGTTCAAAACCATGTCGGATCCAAGCGGCGAGGAGCTTGTGCTTGACTCTGAAGCTCTGTTTGATGAATCGTCTAATTTACGGAGATAAACACTGTTAGATTAAAGAAGCACATAAGCAGAATCAAGTATTCAGGAGAATATATTATATTTCCTTCGGTTCATGAATATTACTTACTCTCGTCTGGAAAAGGAGTCGTAATTCCACTTAGGCCAGGAGTGAAGGCAGGAAATTCAGCCATGCAGTCCTTAATAAACTTCCCTTCATATACCTGTCCATTTTCGAAAATGTACCTCCCCTGCAAAAGACCATCTGATGTATTAGAAACACAAAACCATCTCAGATCTCCATCATTTAAAAGGTGGTTTACCTGTCCGTGTTTTTTGTCATGTTTCCACTCTCCACAATACACAGCCCCACTGGCATAAAAGAACTGTCCTCGACCATGACGCATGCCCTGAACGAATTCTCCTGTGTACTCGTTCATACGAGGGTACTGAGAGCACTGGACTCTTTTACGGAACCATGTGTGGGTTCCTTTTCCATCCTACATTAAATAAGACACTTCTGCTATCATTTCAGTGCAAGATTATATGAAATCAGACATAATACAGTCAGGGAATGACCCTTAACAATGGGAAAAGTTAAACAGACCTGGATGCCGTTTACCCACTGCCCACTATATTGCTGATCCAGTTGAACCCATCTCATTGTTCCTTCTCCATGCTGAACATTGTTCCTCCATTGTCCCTCATATACATTTCCAGATGGGTAACTTCAGTGAAACAAAAAAATGGTACACTGCTCAAAAAATAAAGGGAACACTAAAATAACACATCCTAGATCTGAATGAATGAAATATTCTAAATTAAATACTTTGTTCTTTACATAGTTGAATGTGCTGACGACAAAAATCACACAAAAATTATCAATACCCATGGAGGTCTGGATTTGGAGTATTAGCAAGACAGCTCCAATAGCTCCTTTATAGGGTTTGTCTTGCTAATTGCCTATAATTTCCAGCTGTTGTCTATTGCATTTGCACAATAGCATGTGAAATTGATTGTCAATCAGTGTTGCTTCCTAAGTGGGCAGTTTGAGTTCACAGAAGTGTGACTGACTTAGAGTTACATTGTGTTTAAGTGTTCCCAGTGTAGTTTGTAAGGATATATTGAGCAGGGCTTAATAATTTGACAGTATTTTTCAAAAGAAACGATACTACAGCATTTATTAATCATAGTCAACATTAATGTTTTGCATTAACTAAAGCATTAAAACAAGTTGCATTTGTTAATTATTTAATGCACTGTAAACTAACATGAACTAACAACGAATGGATGTGTTTATAATAACATTAACAAAGATTGTTAGTGTTAAAAATGTATTGTTTGTTCATGTTAGTTAATACATTAACAAATAACACCTTATTGTAAAGTGTTACCAAAATTATTTTTTAAAGAAATGCATTAATATCACTTACCACCGGGTCCCCCAGCCCTCTCTGTAATTGTTCACCCATTCTCCCTTGTACCATGATGTGGCTGCTTGGTTATAGTACATTACCCCCTGTAACCATCAAATCAGTAAAGATATTTATTATTAAATAATACATATGCGGAATGTTGAGACAATGGATATGTGTATGTACATACCTGCCCCTGTCTTTTTCCCCGACACCATTGACCTCTGTACACAGTAGAGGTTTTGGCACATTTATACACTCCGTCACCATGACGGACACCTTTATGTACCTCTCCTTCATAAGTGCTGCCATCCAACCAGGTGTAAGTCCCATATCCCATGGGAACATTTAATCTGAAATCACCCTGCCAAATGCAGCAGGAGGGAATTTTTTTTTATTATTGGTGAAACTCCAGAAAGTGTATGTGTAAATTAAAAACACAAGGGTATTAACTGATTTGTTTAAAAATTTACATAAATATGAAGGCCAACTAATTGTCGTACCGTGTATGTAATGTGACAAATACAATTTGATTTGATTTTATTGAGCTGTGTTAACTTTTTACATACCTGATACTTTAAACCATCTGTCCAGATATATTCACCATTGCCATGCATTAACCCATGTGAAAAACTACCCTAAAGATTGCAAAATGTTAGAAATCAGCTGATAAAATACTTTTCAAGCAAGCTTTGTAGATGGACATTTGAGAAATCCAGTGAAAAGAAAGTATTTTATCAGCAAGAATGAAATACAAAACACCAACATTTCTATTTTATTTTCTCTCTACAATTAGAATGTACTATTCATAGCTTATCTTTATTATAAGAAGTTAAATGAGTGTATTATAATTTTATTGAAATGTTCCATTATAATGTGTAAACTTACGGAGGTTAATGGATAAAGTATAAAAGTATGCAACTGATGTTTCTATTTACACATTTTTATTTTTTTACTAATATGTGTTGGTTAATTTATAGTTTACCGTTAGTAATTTGTCAATGATTATCATAATAATTTTACATATATTCAATTATATTTTAATTAAAATTATAGTGGGGTCCCAGATTCTAAAGTTGATTTCAGTCATTAATCAATCACCTTGTAAATTTGGCCACCTTTAAAATAAGCGACACCTTCTGCATTAAACATGTCTCCACTCTTATCACCCTCATATCTGAGAACAAGAGGTAAACAACAAACACAATTAAGTTAGTCGACAAATTTGGATGTTATCATTTTTGGAAGAATGTGTGTCTAACCTTTCCAGGATTATATGGTGAAGAATGGGAACTTTACGGCACTGATGATGTTCTTGGTTCTGTAGACGGTCATTCGTGGGAAGAGATACGCCAGAAGCGGAACTCGATGAGTTTTGAACATCTTCAAGCTCTGCCACGGACTCTGACCGTAAACTAGACGCCGAGGACTCTCCTAATACTTTACTAAACGTTGGTTCTGGTGTAGATCTGTTAGAATCTTTCATTTTGTGGCCTTTAGCCATCGTCGGTGCTCAGAGGTAAAGTTTTCGCTAATACACCGACTAGCTGGAATCCCAGTGGAGCGTACATAGTAACACGCTAACGGTTGCTAGGGAATGCAAGTACGGCAAGTTAGACTTGCCAAAATATACATTTTCCGGTCTGTCAGTAGCACAGATAACACATTACAGCGTGCATGTGCAGCTATGCTATCATCATTCGGAGCCTGTATTATTTTTTAAAAATATATAATTTAATTAATTTTATTTACCTTTTTATTTAACCATACTGTGACAAACAGTACCGGGGGGAGGGGGGGGGGGCAACAACCAACATCCGTATAAGTCATAAGTATTATTTGGTTGCACACATAACTATTATTACAATTATTATTATTATTGTTTTAAGGCAGCCGCAGATCAAAACCGTGTGAGGAGGTCTCTCAAGTTTTAGCAAAAGGTTGGAGTGAGATTTGATCTGCTGTAGGGGAGGAGCCACAAAATATTTGCACAGCAGCCCCTCTGGTCCACCCAATTCTCTGAAGTTATTGCTAGCAGTTTAATTTTACTTATTGTTCATAAATGATCAGCACAGATATTAATTATTACAATTGGTAAATCTGATAAAAGAGACCAATTCATCCAAATAAAATAAATACATTTATATATTTCAAAAATACAAATGTATCAAAAATAAACAGATAAATTTGGTGCCAAAAGAGCCAACCGAACAACTGAGACAACTTAATGTACATGCATACTGTACACATATAGTAAGATTGCAGAATCTGAAACTTTATTAATAATTTAGTACGAATTTGGCAATATTTCCTAGCAGCAGCTCACACATCTTCGATCACAGGCAACTGATTTTGTCCAGGAATCGTAAAATTAAGTAATACACGTAAATAAATAATGAATGGATTACCTGCAGCATTCGTCATTATGGCTCTTTCAAATTCCACTGTGTGTGCGTGCGCGCACCCACCCATGTTGCCTAGTATGGACCGGGATCACGTAATTTACCCAGAAACCACAAATTCTCATTTCTAAATGGCTGGTAGTTATGAACTCGGCGGATAAATCATATGCTAGCGCCTCGTCTATTAATTGTATATACAAGTTATAGTTATCTTACTTTTCAGCGTGAGAAATACAAGGTGAGTCGTGAGAGCGCGTGAACTGGCTGAAATGGTCTCAGGGTGAATGCGTAACACTTGAGAGCCCTGCGTGAGTCTGAGAGCACCTGTTAGTACACCTGTGTGCACACCTGTACTTGCCAAAATAATTAACAGGACCTGTCGGATGCAAATATTCAAATAGAACCGGAAAAAGCTCTTATTAAATATGTATCTGTTTTGTCCTCACAGTTACTTACGTTCTTCTGAGGTACAAGGTAAAAATACTTTTAGTAATGTTGGTAACCAAACCGTTTTTAAAAACTTGCATTATTTGGACAAGAACAACATGTCGTCTTTTATATTCAACACATGAAGTCATATAGGTTTGAAACAACATAAAGTTGTGTAAACTATGACAACTTTTACATTTGTACTAAAACCAATCACTTTGAATGAATTGTTCAATAATTAGCAAATAATTATTCTTGAATTATTGGAATTTTAAAATCTACTCACTTTAAAGAAATAATAAATACATAGTGAAAGAAGCGACATGACATTTAAATAATTACAACAACACATGAGTGCAAGCACATGAGAAACTTACTTTATTCTAAAAATAAAATTATTAAAATACTTTATTAAAACAATAGTGTTAATATAACTTTTGGGGAAAAAAACAGCAAAAACAAGCAGTTTCTTCAGTCCTGAGAAACCATATCCAGATTAGCAAGGTGTCTCATGGTAGGTCTACCATGTGGACAGTTCCAGGGCTGTTCAATTTCCCCCATGTGAAGCACAAGTTTTTTCATTTCACTGGTGTTCAGAGCAGTGCCAACCATCACCTGAGTTAACAGACACACATTAACAACCACAAAGCTCAATCACATATTCTGTTCTTCCTTACAGGTATTTGTTTGGACACAACTGATAAATAGCAAACAGGCAGGTTAATACCAGGTTGTAAAATAATTTTGACAAATAAAAACCTACTGCACTCACCGATTTGCGACATGCTCTAGATGCAAACATCTGCCTAACTCGAGAAGGTCGACACATGATTCCAGGACTGTCACTAAGCATGAAGATGAGCTCTTCAATGTCACTTGGGCCAAATGTCCAATTCTTGCTTGTTGGTAAAGACACCAGCTTTACCCTCTGCATAACCTGAGCTGAAAAAAACACTGTCCCATGTCAATCTGGGAGAAAAGATACCATATAAGATACTGTATGAAACACTACTACAGCAGGTAACGCACCATCCTCATCAATAAGAAAGTCAAAACCATTCTTTCTGAAGATTTCAAGGTTTTCCATGAGCACGGTTTCACTGATTGCTGGAAGGTGAAGACTTTGTGGACTGCATATTAAGAAAACAAGTTAGTTTTAAAATAAATACCTGCTTTCAGTTTCATTTATCTTTGAGGAGTGTGACTTACACAATGAGTCGCTGTCCCTTTAAGTCCGTATTTTGTTGTAGCATCTCAAAATTGTACTTTTCGTCTGTGGCATGTTGGTCAATTATGAAAAGGTCAGATTTTAGCTTGGTGATAATAAAACCCATATTGAACTGACCAATGATTTCCATATCCTTGAACATATCTTTGCTGCAAGAAAAAGTTCAAACCTTGTAAATGGCAACTTTATGATTTTGGTAGTTTAAGAGATTAATCTAAACATTAATGTTACCTTATTTCTTTCTTAAGCTCATCCTCAGCGCTCTGGTTTTCGCCAGGGTTAATATTCGCCCTGAACCGTCTATATTTTGGCTCTTGATCGTTGTTTTCGGTCTTCTGAACCTTTAGCCTCTGCATCTTTTTAGAAAGTTCCTGTAGAGAAAACTGCAGAAGTGTTGTTTTCTTCTGTATGCTCACGGGTGAATCCATTTGCAGAGAAGCATTCTTGATTTTGGAATCCATCAAACAGTTTTTTGCTAGAGGTTCAGCTTCATGTCGAGCTCTTTTAGCTTCAGGACTGAAAATTCTGTCCTGGTATTGTTCTGACTTTGTCTCCGGCACCAAAGGTTTATAACTCCAGAACTTCTCACCTAAAGGTTCATCAATAGTCTCAGCTTTAACATCAGTTTGATGTATACTAGGGTGTAAAACTGAATTGTTTTTATGTAGAATCTCTAGATCATCTTCAGCTAAATTTTGGTTCTTAGCCTCAGAATCTTCAGCATCACCATCAAAGGAGCTTTTATATTTAGCTAGGCAAACAGTTGATTTTTTAATGGAAGAAACAGCAGGGAAACTTGAAGAGGACTTTGTAATGTCTGTAATTTTTTTAGAGCAGCTCACAAAGGAAAACATCTTCTTTTGAGAAGGACCAGCACAAGCAGCTTTATGACAAGATTGCTTTGAGCCAGTTCCAGGTAACTGATGTTTAGAAAATGCTTCTTTAAGTCCAGCTAGATTGATGGATGTCTTTGGGGGTTCATCATCTGGAAGCGCTTCAGAGACAGAACCTATATCCTGATCTTTCAAACCAGCACTTATCTCGGTTGGTCTGCACAGGTCTTTAAATGAAGAACAACATCAGCATCTTTAATTACACTTCAAGACAACATGACATGTCTTAAAAGATCTGAAGTACTTACTGGTAATAGCTTGAGAAATGTGATTGAGACTGATTTTATTGACACCCGTCTCAAACATAGCAATGAGCGAGCTTTTCAGAATTGCCAGCAAGAGTTTTTCCTCTTGTAGAAGAATCTGACGTTTGTCTGGAGTCACATTCACATCGACACAGTCTATTTTGAAGCATAGAATCAAAGGGATAAATGACAAGTATCAACAAATTAAGTATTTTTAGCATTTATATTTTACATACTTTGTATTATGTACTCTACCTTTCAAAAGTTTGGGGTACTTTTTTTTCAACCTGGCTACATTGATTTTAGCATAAATGCAGTAAGAATAATAATAATAATGTCAAATACAATAATAAAAAATAATGGTTTCTAATGTAATTATTTTAAAATGCTATTTATTTTTATAACTGCAAATCAGTATTTTCAGCAGCCAAAGCTTAATAGTTTTACTATTTTTTTTAATGACACGTTTGATCAATTAGAATCAAATTTATGAACAACAGTGTATACACTTTTATATGCAATTTAATTGAATTTACTGATTGTTCTGTTAAGTATTACCTGAAGCAACAGTGATGTTTAGAGCAACAAACGGGTATTGATGTCGATTATACATGTGATAAACCTCATTCACAAGCTTGGAGACCTTGAGGGCAAAAAAACATGAAAATGATGATTTCTTACATATAAATTATATTAACATATAAAGCACACTTTAATAAAAAGATCATACCTTTACTGGATCACAGGGTCTTTTATTGATAAAGAAAAACTGTCTGTCAGTAGCACTTCGACCAACACCATGATCCGCTTGTGACACAAACCCTTCAATGCTAGAATTTAATAATATCAATAACCATCACTTTACACAGGAAAATTCCAAGTTATAAGATGGTTCTCATTACCTTATTTGCAAAAATTGGTAATGAGCAGACAATCAAATAAATGTATACACACAAAAACTCACATGAAAAGGTCTTTAGGAATATCTACCCCACTAAGGCCATAGTCTTCCTTAGTTGATTCACTGGGATATATTTGTTGAAAGGGAATCAAACTTTGTAGCTGTGGACAATTAAAAATGTGAAATACTCTACATGTACCAGTCAAACAACAGGCATAAATAATCATGAAGTAAATGTACATGTATAATAAAATAAGTGTTGGATTTGTCATCATTTATCTTCTTAAATAAAAAAATAAGTAATTCCCACCTGTTTAGGTCCAAACACAGCTCCAATGTTGTCTCTCATGCCATTACTGCCACTGGTGCATAATACTGTAGTGCGTTTGCCTTGTCCCATCTGGTTGGTGCATGTAATACGCACACCAGTGGAGATGATACAGTAGGACTGCAAGACGAAAATCATCTTGGAATATTCCTGTGAAGAAACTCTAGTTTATTTCTTTCTTAACACGTGTACAAACCCATGTTCCCAAGTATCTCCCAGCTAACCTTTTTGATGTTGCGTTGGAACTCCTTGTGTCGAACGGGCAATGTGGAGAAGAGCTTCTGAAGAGTGACAGTAGTGCCATGCTGACGGGGATGTGGCACACGCTGAGTAAGACGACCATTGTGGTCATACACCAGCCGAGCTCCGATATGAGCGCTCTCGTAGCAGGTCACAACACTTAGATCACTGTGATCATATAAAACAGTGCAAATTAAGAAAGCACTAAACAGGCTAGAAAGATTAATGAAGAGATTATTAAAACAAGAAATCAAAGCATGAAGAACTGTGAGATCATCACTGTACTAGAACATTATTATCATCCAACTGTAAGATTTGGATTAATTTAAGTTAAAGTGTTACCTAAGAGCACAAAGTGAGCTCAGAGCTTCACCACGAAACCCAAATGTCTCCACATGTATCAAGTCAGAAAAATCTCTTAGTTTAGAAGTGTGATGTTTTAAAGCTGCAGAAAGGACAGAAATAATTTACTGCAGGTCAAAAGTTAAATATCATTTAGATTTTACAATGTTCTTAAAAGAAGTCTCTCATGCTCACCAAGGCTGAGTTTATTTATTTAAAACAATAATACGGTGAAATAATATTGCAATCTAAGAACTGATCGATATTTTTTACACAGAACTATGCCTATTAATAAGAGAAGTTATTATCTACTATTATTAATCTCTATTATTAGTCTATGTTAAACAACAATAGGTTAATGAATACAGTAATCTGTAAACTGGGTGAACTTCTATAACTTGAAGAACACATGAAAGGAATCTGTTCAGGAGATAGAAATACACGCCTGACAAGCTATTGATCATTTTAAAGAACACATATATGGTAAAAGACACCTTGTTTAAAGATACGACAGTACATTTATGGAATACAGAAAAACAGCTTCAGAATGTATATAGTCATGCGAAAAGGTTAGGACACCCCACTGATTTTTTATGGTTTTCCATATCAGGACATAATAAAATATTATCTGTTTTTTGTCAGTTCTTAAAATTTGTAAAATACAACCACAGATTAACTATATCACAGTACATATAACACTGTGGCATTATTTATTTAACAAAAATTAAGCAAAGATGGAAAAGCTATGGGTGAAAAAGTTAGCACACCCTATGATTCAAATTCCTGTAGATCAACTTTTAGCAGCAATAATTCATAAGTAATTGTTTTCTGTATGACTTTATCAGTCTCTCACATTGTTCTAGAGGAATTTTGGCCCACTCTTCTTTTTTGTAACATTGCTCCAGTTCATTGAGGTTTGTTGACCTTTGTTTAAGCACAGCTCTCACCAAAGCATTTCAGTCAGGATGAGTTCTGGACTTTGATTGGGTTATTTAAAACTTTAGTTTGAATATCTACTGTGCCTGATATTATTTTGTTAAAAAAAACTGCATTTAAAAACCCATAACACATTCCGCATTGATAATAATAGTAATAAGAATAATAGAAATAAGAATAAGAAATATTTCTTGAATGTCAAATCAGCATATTAGAATGATTTCTTAAGGATCATGTGAAAATATGTCTGCTGGAAATTCATGACAGCAATAAATGAATAAATATATATATATATATATATATATATATATATAAATGACTGCAGCCTTGGTCAGCATAAGCAACATCTCTCAAAATCTTTTTAAAAAAATAATTAATATCAAAGTTTTAACTGGAAGTTCTGATGATCACAAGACAACTTACTGAGTCCCTCAAAGTTTTGCTCCTCAACCCCTTTTCCATTGTCAGAAACTTCCACCAACTCTATTCCATTGTCTCTAAGCTTGACATCTAAATAAAAACAAAACAAACAAAAAAACAAAAACACTTGACCAAACGTAGCATAACCTCAAATGCAATGTTTCCTAAAGCTGTCAGTTCTTGATCTCACCGACATTAGTTGCACCAGCATCGATGCTGTTCTCCACCAGCTCTTTTACAGCTGTGGCCAGACTCAGCACCACCTGTCCAGAGCAGATCTGATGCACAGACTGTTTGTCTATTGCCTTTATAGCTCCAGCAGAACCTGTGCTAGGAATGTAAAAGATGGAATATTTAAGAAAACAGTAGTAACAGTACAATACTACAGTAAACAGTACGTCTAGCATAGCATATAATACCACTAACGTTACTCTATTCTTTTGTTATTTCTCGTTGTTATAATGTAGCAAACAACTGAAAGGAATACACAAAGCAATAAACACTTACCTCGAGTCTGACATTTTTCTGGAGCAATATATGATATAAGTTATCACTCACAGAAGCTTAACTTTTGAGTTACATTGGGGTTCTTTTGTAGCTTTTGCTCCCTGTGGTATTCAGGTCAAACAAAAGCGTTAACTTAATGTGTCTTCATTGCTCAATGTGAAAAAAAACAATACTTCAACAACGGAGCAGTTCTGATAAACTATATAGTATTTCACGTGCAATAAACGCGCACATTGAATACCGTAACGTTACGTTAGCTCTCTGCAGCTTTGTGGACATTTCCCGCGGTGTGACGTACAACGTCAGGTCACCACATGTTTTGCGTAGCATGTGATCAACTGATTAATTAAAATTTACTGTTCAGCCATTTCGTTATATTACTTTGCAAACAAGTTCAATTTTAATTAAACGCGTCTTATTTTCTGCTCGGAATTACATTTTCAGCCACAAAAATGGCTTGATATTCTCATTGTTTATTTATATGCTAATTTTATTGACGTATCAGATTGTGAAATATTATAATAAAACCGAAGTACCGATTTTAATGTTCTATTTTGAAGCGTTTCATCATCCGACCCGAGTAGGGACTGTGTAAAAAGTTCAGCTCTAGTATTAGCCGAAGCTGACACTGAAACACATCATTGTTAATAGTGTTTTCCTGTAACGTGTGTTGTTTATGGAGAGAAAGGTGTGTAAAAATTACAGTCAATACATAACGACAATTTGATTAAGATTTAGGTGCATAATACACATAACAGTTGTTCATCCCGCCCTCAAATGATAAGAATTTAGAGACACTTCCTAACTCCAGTCGTTAGAATCATGGCAGGTCATTGTCGGTTTACAGGGGTATTTTTATTCGGCCAGTTTTAAATCTTGTAAGTGTGGTTTGCCAAATGAAAAGGGCTGTTTTTTTTAACTTTGGCCTTCTGAATGGATTTACTGGATGTTATGAACCGAAGTGTCGTTAGCAAAACGTCATGTTTCACACAACAGAGAGAGTCATGGCAGAAGAAAGTTCGAGAAGCAGTGTAGTTTCTACTGTTAACAGCCGTAGCTTTCATATCCGACAGGGCCTTTCTACTCAAGAAATAGGACCAAGAGGACGGATATTCACCCTGACAGACACCGAGGAGGACGTCCAGTTTGATAGTGAGTCCACTGCAATATTATGTGCAGCCCCTTTCTTTTAGTGTAGTCATGGCTAGAATTTAGGTTTACGAGACAAGTGTTAAGGTTATTTGTTCTTAATGTATGTAAATGTCATTAAATATCATGTGGACAGTCTGTCAAAGTAGCATGTTTAAATAACTAATTTAATTAATGCAATTTTAAGGTGTCCCTCCTCCCTAATATTTCCTCTGTGGGGCTTCTTAGGGGTGTGGGGGCAACTTGAAAATGTTTCAAGCTGATAAGTTACTTAGACCTTACCCACCCCTACTGTACACTCAAGATGCAGCACTGGTATGTTTCTATTTGCTCAGCTGTTAAGTGAGTACCTAAATTCTTGGTGTCTAAATGGAGTCAGAGGAAATTGACCTTATGGCTTTACTTGCCAAAGTTATTGCAGAAGGTATGTAATCTCCAATCCAAGTAGTTCTAGACTCAGTTTAGTTAGTTTTAGCTTATTTTGTGCATTTGATGTTCCAAAATAGTCAAACATATTGACTAGTATTCATCTTTTTATTTGTCATGTAAATGCAGCCTCAGACTCGGACACTAACTGTGAAGTGTTGCTGGCTGGGAGACAATATCCATCAATTCAGGAATTTGCCTCTGTAATTCCCAACCAACTGCTGCTAGGATCTCTACTGGAACACTTGTGCTTTGTTTATGAGCATGATCCTACACGCTCACGTATGCTGTTTAAGGGTAGGCTGATATTAAAATTTCTGTCATTTGCATTGCAATTTTTCACTTTTACTAAGACTCTGAACCAAATTGTCTATAACCTAAACAACTTGTCAAATAAAGCACTCTTTTTGCTAAACCTTTTAACAGATTCAGGTAGTTTAGACACTGTTTACAGATCTCATCCACTCTTAATCTGCACTGTGATGAACTTTTGATCCAAAACCCTAAACACAAGTAACAAAAGTTATGTTTTATTTTAAATTATTTGATATATACAACAAAACATTTTTGTAACTATGTACACTGGACATGGCATTGTCCATTTTTGATGTAGTCTCTAATGCATGACCTGTAATGTGTATAGTATTGGCTAATATATAGTTTTTTTTAATACCTTCTGTTTCAGTGATAGGCCAGCGTTTAGCCGCCATGAACCTCCTGTCTCCACTGGCTATCAGTGATGAGTTTAGTACAGTCAGACTACAGCATAACCGAGCCTTCACAGAGCTCCTGCATGCAACCAGCTCATCACTATTCCCCCAGGTAATTCAACAGAATCCGTCATCAATTTCATTTATCATTTTTCATTTATTTATTTATTTTAATGAGTGCTATCCAGCTGATGATTTCTTGAACAAAATAAAAGACCTGTTCGTCTTTTGGATTCTGCAGGAACATAGATACTTGGGTACAGAAGGCCAGAACCTAAGGTAAAAATGTTTGCACTTTGTAGCAGACCCACTTACATTGCTTTGTAATATCACTACTGTTCAAATACTTTGGGTAAAATGGGATCCTTTTTTATGTTTTTGAAATTATCTGTTATAGTCACAAAGACTGCATTTATTTGTACATAATGTGTTATAAAATGTAATTGAATCCTGTTTTCAGCAGCCAGTTTTCACGTGATCCTTTAGAAATCATTCTTATATGCTGATTTGGTGCTCAAGAAAGATTTCAATATTAAGCAATTTTGTGTACATTTAGATTTTTGTTTAATTATTACTTTTTTTTTTTATGTTCATAATAACAGCATTTATTTAAAATAGAAATATTGTAACATTGTGAATATCTTTACTGTCACTTACAATCAAATTAATGCATGTATAAATGTGCTGAATACAAGTCATATTGACCTGAAACCTTTGAATGTTCGTGTGTAGTATGTTAACATTTAAAGTAACTGAGATATACTTTTCTATCCTAGAACCAAAGATGTTCTTTTCCAAGCACAGACATCCCGTTACCTTAGTGAATTTGAAGAAATTGCAAAGCTGGGTAAAGGATCTTATGGCAAAGTATTTAAGGTAAGAAAATGTGATCACATTGTCCTTGCAAATATATTAAACACTTGATTTTGAAAGGTGCCTACTGAAAAAAGTAACACTGTTGTAGGTCACAAACAAGCTTGATGGACAGGAGTATGCTGTGAAAAAAATTCTTATCAAGAAAGTAACAAGAGATGACTGCATGAAGGTAAAGTATGTCACAGATTTAGTTATTGTAGAGGTAATTTATCCACCAAATTTATACAATTTAGAGATAATATATCTTAACGCATCTTTTTTTATCTCCATGCAGGTTCTAAGAGAGGTTAAAGTGCTCTCCAGCCTTCAGCATCCCAATATTGTTGGATATCACACAGCATGGATGGAGCATGTTCAGCCTGCAGTGAAAAGTAAGGAGCTGTGTTGATGTGGAGAGTATTTTCATAACAAAGGATACAAGCATTTACAGTTTTCTGTTTTTCACAGTAGATCCAAAATCACAAGCATTTCCAGCATTACAGAAACCTGCACAAAAAGATGGGTAAGGTGGTTTAAAAAAAATTCCCAGACTAACTGTTTACAATAGCATATAAAAAATGTCTTGTTTTAGGTGCACACAGGAAAACACCAACAGCAGCGATGGATCATCTATTGTTTTTGAACATTCTGAACAAGCAGAGTCCAAAGAAAATCAGGTTGCATTAGAGAGCCTCTTGGTGAACCCCTCAACTTCAAAAGAAGTGGGCCATGCTGTTTGCCCAAAAAATGTCCGCAACCCACAAAACTTTGTTCCATGTGTGTTTTTGGGAAAGCCTCGCACTACAGTGAGCAAATGCCCTGCTGCTAAATGGGATAGCTCAACACTCTCAGAGGACGACCTCAGTCAAAACAGACTGGAATTGAACAATAACTCCTACATTGATACAGAAGCTCCTGAATGGTCCGAAACGCAGGCACACAGCGTATGTGGTTCATTAAACTCTGAATGTAAATATTAATTTAAATGAGGGATAATTATTTTGTAATCTTATGTTTTTTTTGGTTCTTGTCTATAGGCTCAGTTCCACTTAATGCTTTATATACAAATGCAGCTGTGTGAGCGATCTTTGAAAGACTGGATACAGGAAAGAAACTCAAGCATCACAGAGGGACTCTTGATGTCAGTAGGTATGATCAATTTATTCATACGAGGTACTATAATTTCTATAAGAGTTTACACATTTTCTTTAAATGCTATTTTATTTTTTTGGACATGTCTTATAAATTGCTAAGATTCCCTTTTTCTTTTGTGACCCTGGTCAATAGTATAAGTGTCAATTTAGAGAAATTGAGCTTTATACATAATCTGAAAGCTGAATAAATACGCTTTCCATTGGTGTATGGAAAACAAAATATTTGGCAGAGATACAACTATTTGAACATTTTGAATTGAAAAAATCTAAATGCTGAGAAAATCACCTTTAAAGTTGTCCAAATGAACTTCTTAGCAATGTCTATTACTAATCAAATTCTAATATATTTACGGTAGAAAATGTACAAAATATCTTCCTAATTATTTTTGGCATACAAGAAAAATCTGTCATTTGTTTACCCATAAAATGTATTTTTGCCTATTGCTACAAATATACCCCAGCGAATTGAGACTGATTTTGTGCTCCAGGGTCACATATAACATTTATAATAAATATAAAAGTCACTTATATACACCCTTTTCCTGTTTTTGCAATGGATGACACATTAGCAGAACAGGAAAGACAAGAAAAGCTGATTTACAGAATTTTTGGACATGCAATAACAGATTTTTTTAACACTCAGTCACAGCATATAATTGTATTCTTGGATTATTTTACCTTTTTTTATGTATATATTGATCCACAGATCCTCGTGAGTCAATTGATTCTGAACACGGATTAAAAATTTTAAAGAAAATACTTGAAGGAGTGGAGTACATTCATTCCCGTGGTATTATGCACAGAGACCTTAAGGTATGTGTGCTTATTTTGTTGGTATTGGTATGGTTCACCTCACATATATCTTGTACATGTGTGGTTTGGAACTGTATGTGTATTCCTCTACATGGGAGGAGGCCTAGTGTTTTGATAACAGATATTAGGCTGGTGTGGCACAACAGTTTGCAAAGTAGGATGGACTTTTGCAAAGCAAAAGGTAGAGAGCTTGTTGATGTCTGTGACATAATTTAGTAGGCAAATGGATTGTGCTTTTGAACATTTCCAACCTCGTTTTGTTTACAAATCAAAAAGTTACCCATAAGTGTTGCTGTTGATAGCCTTAGTGTTAAGTGTGGCAACATATACAGGTTTTTTTCAAAAAATGTGCATATTGTGATAAAGTTCATTATTTTCTGTAATGTACTGATAAACATTATACTTTTATATATTTTAGATTCATTACACTCACTTGAAGTAGTTTCAAGCTTTTTATTGTTTTAATATTGATGATTTTTTTCATACAGCTCACGAAAACCCAAAATTCCTATCTCAAAAAATTAGCATATCATGAAAAGGTTCTCTAAACGAGCTATTAACCTAATCATC
>JAUMHI010000053.1:6363901-6399952 GCA_032359435.1 Enteromius unitaeniatus | reverse complement strand
GTCTAATGTTTATCAGTACATTACAGAAAATAATGAACTTTATCACAATATGCTAATTTTTTGAAAAGGACCTGTACAGTGCATCTGTGCTTACAGCTACCCGAGTTCAATTCCGTCTCTCTACCCAATGCTTTTTTTTATTTCTCTGCTGTTTTAATAATAATGGAATAAAAGCCCAAACATATAACTTAAAAATGATGATGTGTATTTTTAAGCCACTTGGATCTGCAAACATTTTTTAATAAGTAAAAGGCAAGAACACATTTACCTATGAAATTCCAAAACAAATATAATGACGCTTATGTGATTAATATGTTAAAGCTGTTTAATATCATAATTTTAGATATATATTACTTTAGGGCCCAGTTTCACAGATAGGGCTTAGCCTAAACCAGGATTAGGCCATAGTTCAGTTAGGACATTTAAGTAATTTTATAAACATTCCTTAGAAAAAAGCATTACTGGTTTGCATGTTAGAACAAAACAAAGGCACTGACATGTTTTAAGAACAGTCAATGCAAGTTTCTTTCAGTTGAAACAGCTCAGATTTATATTTAGTATAGGAAACTGGGGGTAGATGTATTGTGTGTGTCTGTGTGTGTAGTAATAAAAATATCAAAATGTTTTTATTATTTACAGCCTAGAAACATTTTCCTTTATGGACCTGAGTGTCATGTGAAGATCGGGGACTTTGGACTGGCCTGCAGGAACTTAATAATGGATGAACATGAGCAGCTGCCCTCTAGCTCTCAAGCAGGTGTTAACACAGGTGAGACCTCTTTTGTATTCTTATTTTAGTTATTATTATTATAGATCGCCCAACCTTGTCTGATTAAAAATGAAATGACAAAAAAAAAAACACCAGTGAAGCACTGAAACACAAGAATGATTTATTTGATTTTATTACATTCAACATAAACAGCGATTGATAATGGACAGTGTATTACCATGCTATTTAGATTTGCACTACCTGCTTCTTAAAAAGAATTTTTTGTGGACAAAATCAAATCAAATGAGTGTATGAAATGAGCAAAAAAGCGAATTGGTGAATATTCTTCTCGCGATTTCAAATGATTAATTTTAAAACATTAATCTCATAAGATTAATACAGTTGTAATTGTTCAATGTAAATTACTTTGTCTCAATTCTAAGAAGTTGACATAAAATATGATGCATACATTTAAGAAGGTTTAAAAATGACCTTTATAAAAGTAATAAAAATAACATCCTGAGGTTACTATAAAAAATATGTAGATAAATGTAAAAGCTGATAGAACACAGGTAAAATATAGTTTCATAATAAATATTAGATTATGCATATGTAAAATAATGTGTTTCATCAAATTTCATATATGTGGTATTAAAAAGGACTTCAAATCTAAATTGTGCATATCTATAGACACCCTGATTAAGTCCTTGAATTTGATGGTATTGGACCTGGAATGTCCTTGAAAGGTTTCTTGAATTTGAAATTAACCAAGGTGTGGGAACCCATTTTTACTTTGATTATTCATATTTTCCTATTTGTTTCAAAACTACTGCTGACGATTTATTCTCAGTAGATGGCAGCAGTGACTTAATGTACACTTGCAACATAGCCTAATTTCTCATACACTTTTTACACTAGACTCAGCTCACACTAGTGGAGTAGGAACTTTTGTTTACGCTGCCCCAGAACAACTTGAAGGTTCTCACTATGATTCAAAGGTAAGAAAACTGTAAAGCTACAATATAAAGTCTACTGTTTTTTGGGGCTGAACTTTAGTGTGGACTGTTGCATCTTAGGAACATATGCTCATTGTTTGTTTCATTTGTTCAGTCGGATCTGTACAGTATAGGAGTGATTGCATTTGAGTTATTCCACCCATTCGGGACCGAGATGGAGCGCGTGCACATACTTGGAGAATTACGGCAGGGCAAGATCCCCAACATGCTGTCCAAAAACTGGCCACTTTTGTCCAAGTATATCACCCTACTGACCAGCACTGATCCTTCAATGCGACCAAGTGCATCTCAGTTACTTCAGAGTGACCTCTTCAGCACCAATGACATGGTATGTGTGGCTCTAAAGTTTTTTTTACTCCCAAAATTGACCAAAAATTTTACTTTTACAATTTACTTTTGTTGCTTTGAAAAAAACTCACCCTTTAACTTTGTTGGCATTCTTTATTTTAGGTCATTCACAGTTTGAAATGCAAGATTGATGAACAAGAACAGGAAATTGTTCAGCTCAGGAGACAGATCAGTGAGCTACGGATCTCTCAAACTTCAATACACGGTCCACAAAAGATACAATAATAGTAACTATTTTTAACTGCCAAAGGTGCTTAATATTTGTACATTATGTGAATTGTTGTTTAAAAATTGTTGTACGTGTGAGGTCTGCTCTGCTTGTATGTATATAAAAGAGTGCCATATTTAACTTGACAACAGGTTTGTAAAGTAAAGTCCCATGCAAATGGTGCATTAGTCTCCATTTATCTGACTCTTTAAAACTAAGTAAATATTATCTTAAAAGTAAATGGTACATCTATAGTTCGCCAATAGTATTCATGACAATTATTGTGAATATTAATAATACCCAAAGGGGAAATATATATATATATATATATACACACACACACACACTAATGACATGTTACTACAGATACCAATATGTAATGCAAAATTAATACTTCAGATGACTTCATTACATTTTAAATTTGATTATTAATGCATTCCATTGCTATAATATTAATAAAATAACTTTTGTAGCCTTATCAGTGAACTTGGTACTTTAAATATTTATGATAATGACGCAATATGATACTGAAGCCACACAAGTAAGATTTAAATGAGAAATAACACAATGAGATACATAAAAAAAGAATGTTCATGGTGGATACCGAGATGCCACAACCTACCGTACGATCCACCAATGTCCATTACAACTTTAGAACGCCATTAAAATATAAATGTGTACGAAACACTACTCTTCTGAATTTTATAAACCGGAAACGATTTCAATCATTATTCTAAAAACGATTATTTCTTGGTCGACGTCTTGACAGCAACAAAGACGTTTAACTGCCTTGACGGCAGCGTTCAATAAGGCCACATCCACACACAAAACTGGGTTGGCTGACATTACGAAAGTACCCGGATGGATCCGTGGGGAAACTACGTCATTGTTCACCGCCGGACGCTCTTTGGATTTTAGAATGGATGAACTCATTTAAATTAATCATAAATTTACAGGTACGTGTATTATTTGATTTAAATATCACATATGCTTGCTGCGGGTGATTTTTGGAGAGCGTGCGTTGTGTGGTTTGCGTCCATTGCGTGGCACGAAATTGAAAACACCGGGTTTCGCAATGAGTCTTTCAGCGGCGTTGCCTTCTCGGCCAAGGCACCGGTGAATTTCAAATTCCGTGCCCCTCCTTTCTACCTGTTTTCGATTAAAATCGACATTTGGCTAACTAAATGTTGCACTGTTGTCTTGTTTATGTTGGTAAAAGGACACTACACGTATATCAACATCTCCTTGATTCACAGACAGGCTCCTCGAAGTGCGTGACCATGTTCATGCCGCGTTTCGTCGGTATTGTTACGTTTCGCCGTTACCATGGCGTTTGTAGCTACAACACAGCGCTCTTTAAATAAGTCCTAACTTCTCGCGCCAACGAAAAAGGTGGCTAGCTCGTTAGATTTCACTGACGAGTATTTCACAATCTTTTAATATAACTACAAAAACTTGTATTCGTAGTGTTTTGTGTATAAATAATGTGCGGCAGAGGCCTATCTCGCACGCGAAGCCTTTAGCCGAGCACGCTAGATAACAGTTGGCGGACGTGCGGAGAGATTGTGTACTACATGATCGTTTCCTTACGCAAAATCACACACGGAACCGCCTCTGTAGTTGTTGAACTGTGTTTTAAGAGTCATTGAATCTGACGGCCTAAACGAAGGTACACACATTTTGCGGAGATTTTATTGTGGGACGTGTTGATGTGACAGTTCACTGTAAACTGTAGCTATAAATGAAGTAACCGAGGCCACGGGCCCATGCTGGCGCTCAGCTCAATAGATCAACACACACCGGCTACTACACCAACACATATTTGTCTTATTCGATCAAATCTTGGTTGGCCGTTCCCAAGAAAAGAAATCTGTACTATGTTTGATGTTGTTTTGCGTCATTAGTGTAGATAAGCGTGCTTGAAGTTCAACGTTCACTTTTATTTGTTGTACTTTCACTTTGGCGCCATGTCTTTTTGGACATTTAACCCTAGTTAACGCGCTGTCTTCTTAGATGCTTCGTTAGTTATATGCAGTCTATTTTCTCTTTATTTATTTGTCCCAAAGTCATGTGACTATATCTATTTATGAAGGGTTGTAGTTTGACCATATGGATTTTAAACTTAAATGGCTGGAAGGAATAATGTCTCGAAAAACAGTAACATTAACTTTATTTGAATTAAATGACCTTACTGTAAAAAATAATAGCAAATTTATGGTGTAATTATTAGCAAATATACGTGTTGTATATTGTCACTGTGCTATAACGTGAACAACGATTGGTGTTTATTATATGTTGCTCTGAGCTTTTTAGCTAAATAATTTGTTGTGACGTTATTATGATGAATATATCATTTTGTGTTTTAAACGATATATTTTATTAGAGGAAAGGAAAGTAATAGGAAGTTTACACTATAGATATATGCTTTGTGCGAGTGTCTTACTTTCCTTTCAGGTACTTGTTGCATTTGACACTAAAAGACTGGCTTTACCTGAATCTGTGCCTTTAAAACCACTTCACATGCAAATGAAAAATCTGTCTGTCTTTTCACAAGTTATTGTGTTGACACACACTCATGTTTTTTTTCCACAGAAAATGAATAATGACCATAGTTGACAAACCTCCAGAGAAACCTGACCTGGAGTCAGTGCGGTGCAAGCACTCCAGCTCCCTGACACCTTTCTCCTCCAGAGACATGGAGAGCAGTAGTTCGAGCTGGAGTGTTGGCCCTTCTGCCACTGAGCTTTCAAGGGCCAAGACTGCCTGTATGGCCCCGAGCATTGGAGTGACTGTGAATGGTAGTAATAACACAGCACTTCAAGTTGAAAGGCCCAGAGAGCAAGGCGAGTGCTTTTCTTTATTGTTAACTTTTACATGTTGTTGTATCATCACTTTTAAAGTACAGCAGTAGGTTATATTGTATTGTTTGTGTAATATATGTTTGTTTTTATTTTTTGGACCATGCAGTGGTCATGACCAGTGGGGATGGCATTGCTCTTCCTCAGAAAGTCCTGTTTTCCCCAGACCGGCTTTGCTTGAAATGGAACCAGGTCCACCGCGTTGGAGCAGGTCTCCATAACCTGGGCAACACATGTTTCCTAAACTCTACCCTGCAGTGTCTGACTTACACGGCTCCCCTTGCCAACTACATGCTGACCAGAGAGCATTCCAAAACATGTAAGTGTGCATGAATTTTGTGACTTTGCACATAATGCTTGGCATGGTTTTGTTCTAACAATGTACATTTATCCTCTTTACATGCAGGTCATGAGCCTGGGTTTTGCATGATGTGTACCATGCAAAATCACATCATCCAAGTGTTTGCCAACTCTGGAAATGTCATTAAGCCTATCGGTGTGCTTAATGAGCTAAAACGTGAGTGTACAGTTTAACATCTGCTTAAAAATGGACAATTTACCTTGCTATACTAGTAATGTAACACTCAAATGCAACATAAAAAGCACAATTCCAAATATGGTGCTAGAACACTTTGAGAGCTAGATAAAAGTTGAGGGTTTAGAGAAGATAATAGAGGTTAAACCTTGAAGTTTGTATAAAAACAAGCAACACATCAACAGTGCTTTTTTGCTAGAGTTAAGTGATAAAGAATGATCCAGGATGACGTTTTTTTCTAAAATGGACCACTGATCTTTTGTGCTTATCCTAAGGGATTGGAAAGCATTTTAGATTTGGAAGTCAGGAAGATGCCCATGAGTTCTTGCGGTACACAGTGGATGCTATGCAAAAGTCCTGCCTGCCTGGAAACAAGTGAGTTCCCACAATGCAGTTTTTTTCACCATTTTGGTAGCATTATGAGGCACAATATAGACATTTCATCGTTTGTCAGTCCATTAACTGTAATGACTGCATACTTGTATCCAATCTAATACTTATTATTTTAATTAATTGTCAGATTGGACAGGCAAACTCAGGCAACCACTTTTGTACATCAAATATTTGGGGGTTATCTGAGATCCAGAGGTAGGTCATAATGTTTTTGATTTGGTTTGTTTTTTCCTTTTCTTTCTTTCTTTCTTTCTGCATTGCAAATATAGTCTATAAAAAGACACCTTTTTAAAAGTAGTGTTTTGAAGTTCAATTTATTTTATATGTATCATTTTATGTTTCTTTTTCAGTCAAATGTTTGAATTGCAAAGCAGTTTCAGATACTTTTGACCCATACCTGGATATTTCGCTGGAGATAAAGGTGACAAACATTTTATTGACAAAAATTTATCTTACACCTGAAGCAAGTATTTTTTTTTTTTTTTTTTTTAGTGTGGCTTCAATGGTCGTTTTTTTGTGTTTTGCAGACGGCTCAGACACTCAGTAAGGCTTTTGAGCAATTTGTCAAGCCTGAGCAGCTTGATGGGGACAATGCGTATAAATGCTCCAAGTAAGTTTTCAGTGCATATTACCACCACATCTCTGTATTACCCAATTTTTGCATATACAGTTACCACACATTTGTATTCATGCATTGACCGCATTGACCACTCTTGACAAGCACCTTCTTGCAGTTTTAACCTGTTTTGTGACTTTAATTTCTTCTAAATAGTATGGTGCATTTAGAGACCAAATTATGTGTCCGTGTGGATTTTTTTTATTTTCACTTTCACTCAAGTTTATACTAATATTCTTTTGTCATGGCAGATGTAAGAAAATGGTAACCGCCTCAAAGAGATTCACGGTTCATCGCAGTTCTAATGTTCTCACCATCTCACTGAAGCGGTTTACCAACTTCAATGGAGGAAAAATTACAAAGGTACACTGCATAAGGTCATAAGACAAAAACTGATTTTATAGCTGCTTGCTATGATACTGGACAAACTGGTCTGGCCAGATCAATCATTAATATTTTCGAGATGTTGTCTTGTTGCAGGACCTGTAATAGGGCTAGGTCAATGTGCTTAAATGTATTAAATACATTTTAACAGCATTAAAATGTCATCAGTTAATGCATTGATTTTGCAGCCTTAAATATAATGATTTTAAATCCTTTACAGGATGTGAGATACACAGAGTATCTAGATTTGCGCCCATTCATGTCTCAGTCTCATGGGGACCCACAAATCTATGCTCTATATGCTGTGCTGGTTCATTCTGGCTTCAGTTGCCATGCCGGACACTATTATTGTTACATTAAGGTAAGTCATCAAGTACAGACCTGCATCTTCTTTATTCTGTGTTTACAACATAATATATGAATGATTAATTTGATCATCTATTGCAGGCTAGCAATGGGCAGTGGTATCAGATGAACGACTCATCGGTATCTCTCAGCGACATAAGAACAGTGCTTAATCAGCAAGCTTATTTGCTGTTCTACATCAGGTAAAGGTCTTAATTCACTTCACATGAATTAAACGTACAATTTGTGTTTTGGCGCCAAGTGTGAGTCTCATCTGCAAAACGCTTGTTTTAATTTAGGTCACCTGATGCAAAAAATGGAAGTGATTTTAGCCAGATGAATCCTACTCCAGGCCAGTCATCTCCTCGACCATCCATTCCAGTCAAGATGAATGGGCCTCAGTACACCACCCCATCCTTCATTGGCCCTCAGCTGCCACCCCATATGCTAAAGGTACTGCTAAAACACATTCAAACAAATTACAATGGTTCAGCAAATTAGCCTTGAAGCTAATTAGCTTTGTTTGCTGCTTCTCTTCACTTTTTCACTCTGTGTACTTTGCAGAATTCGTCATACTTAAATGGGAATGGTTCTTCAAAGGACTACCATAGTGGCTCCAAACCCAACAGAAGTTTCTGTGGTGTGACCAAATTAGGCTCATGCCTATCTCATACGTCCTCTTCTGCATCCGCATCCTCTTCTGCTTCACTTGTTCGGTCCATGGGCATTCCTGACTCATCCAAGAGGCCGAAGTTAACTTTTATTATTGGTCAGAACAAACCTGTGAGACCTACTCAGACCCAGTCAAGCCCTAACTGCTCTTTACCTTCAGCCTCTCATCCTCAGCCCACATCTTCCAGCACCTCAGTGTCTACCTCAGGCTTCTCACAGGTCAATGGAACTCACACTGGAGCTTCTTTCTTGGTTCCTTATGGTCAGGAATCATCTGAGGAATCCGACCAAGAGGCTGGAGCTTTGGAGAATGGATCAGTTAAGCCTTACCTTGCTCCCAAGATAACCAATGGGAATGGGGTAAAGGACGACAACCAGTCCCACAATTCCAGTTCACTGCCTCCGCTTACTCCGAAGACAAATGGATCTAATGGCTTTCCAGAGTTACATGTACATGAAAATGGTTCAGGACCTGCCCACAAATCCCAGAATGGCCTTCCCAAAGCCAATGGTTTTAACCATACTGATAAGGTACATACTTTATGTAAATTTGTGGCCTGTACATTACTTATAAAGGCTCATATTTCACATTAATTTAAGTTTGTTTGTTATTACTTAAGAAAAGTGTTTTATTCATTTTTTTCAGATTGTGGGTGCACCACATTCTTCATCACAGAGTGATAATCAGTCTAATAGTTCAGACATGCAATTCAGCTTAAAGCCTGGAAACAGTGAGTCAAGGTGAGATTCTCTAACTTTTTTATTGTTATTAGTATTATTATTATTTTTTTTTTTTTTACTTCTCATCGTGAATATCCATATTTCATAATGTACACTGCTTTGATGCCAGTGATATTTTATGAATATTTACTATTATAATATTTAATATTACTTTAAATTGGCATTTATTTTGGCTTTTAGTTTTAATCAAAATAATGTTTCTGTTTTAGTAATTTTAATACTTTAACTTAAGCTGTGTTTCAGGTGGTTACCAAGGTAGCATATATAATTTAAGTTTTTATTTAGTATTTATATTTTGTTTTATTTTAACTTGATTTAACTTACTTTTTTTCTTAAATACATTATCTAATAGTTTATTGCTTGTGTTACATGAGAATATATTTTTAGATTTAGTACTTTGCTCTTTGGGTAATTGTAATGGTTTATGTTTTGTTTTATTTTAACTTGACTTAATTTAACAAATGTAATTTGTAATTTGGGCCAGTCGAATTTAGAATCTTTTAGCTTGTTTTAGCTTGTATTCCCTTCAAAATACAATATAATTTTAATTAGGGTTGTGTTGGTTATAACTGCCCCACCACTGCTGCATGTGGTACTGCCTTTTTGTGCATATATATATATATATATATATATAAGCAGTAGTTTTATATTGTTTACACAATGGATGTGCAGTTATTATTTTTTAACAATTATATAATTATAACAATTATATATATAACAATTATATATATATAACAATTTAATAATTTTAACAATTATTATTTTTTTTTTTTATTGTTAACGTTTTCTGTGTGTCAGCGTGTTTTTTGTTTTGTTTGTTTGTTAAATGCATTATATAATAGTTTATTGCTTGTGTTACATGCAAGAATAGATTTAGTGCTTTGCTTTTTCAGTAATGTTTTATGTCAGACAGGTTGGATCAGGTATAGTACGGACTACGGAATTTAATTAGGGTTGCTGTTGGATAATTATGATGGGTGTGGGTTCATCAAACTCTGCATCGACAATGCAAGAATGGATTTACACCGGATAAGCCCATTTGTTTTTTGTAAATGTACACAACAGGTTCTGTTCACAATTGGAAATGTCTTGAATTTTAGGTTATAGCCGATGGGCCATTTTTTGGTCATAAAATAAAAAATGCTTAACAGTATCAGCCTAAACTTTCTATCTCTATATACCTAGTTCTTCATTTTTAGAATTGAATTTCTGATTAACCAAACTGTCTTTTGGGTTTTCTTCATTCATTCATCCAGCAGCTCCAAACCACCAAGTACTGATGGCCAGCCATGTTTCTCACCTTCAAGAAAAAGGATGAACTCTTCTTCAGACTTTTCATCTCAGTCTGCTTCACAGGTACAGTCTGCATCATTGTCTGATGCATCATTGGTCTCAAAGACTGCAGACAATGACCTTCAAGCCCACACAGTTTCAAAAGATGAGCCGATTCAGGGCCATGACATCCATGCAGAGGCTGGCATGTCAGATCTTCAGAGCAACAACTGTCTCGGCCTCCTTGTTGGTGATGGTCACACAAGTCCTCACAGGTTAAAGGAAGACTTTAGGTGCAGTGAAGAAGGAAGCAAAGAATCAAAGCCATCACACTTAGACAAGTTTTGTTCTGGAGATGGACGGAGTGAGGACAGGAATAGGGTTTTAGAGCGGCCATTCTTTTCTTCAACAGTGAAAGACAGGGACCGGTACAGACACTACAGGGAATACAGAGAAAGAAGCCGGAGCCACTATGGTCATAGCTATCGAGACAGTCGTCCTTTTAGAGACCGTTCCACCAGTAGAGAACGACATTACCGAGATCACTGGGACAGATTCTCGCATCACCGTCGAGAGCACCACCATTCCCAAAGAAGACCCAGAGAGGAACGCGACCGGAGTAGGGAAAGGAGATTTGTGAGTGACTCTCATCGTCCCTCTGGACACCATAACCGGGATGGATATTTCAGTCACAGCCATCGTGGGGTGGATGGTGGCTATGGAAAGACGTCCCATACAGTGAATGGTTCAAAAGTAAGACCCTCTTCTACACGTTCTGTCAGCCCACTGCCTGGACATTACAAGCGGAAACGCAGTCCATCGGCTGATGCAAGGCAAAGCTCTGATGAGTGCAGAGCAAAGAAATACAAAAAGAAAAAGAGAAACAAAGAAAAGCACAGGTGAGTCATTTTTTACTAGAATACTTTCTTACTGCGTTCTTTTGCTCTGGATTCATCACTGTTTTTTTATTTGAAAAACATATGAAGCTTTGTTTGACAATTTTTGTCGTTGTCCTTCTTAATATTTGACAGGGTGTGAACTTAAATCCACTGGAAAAAAGACTTAAAATACTAGTCAAATTAACATTGTGACTTTCCACTTACAGGCACTCAGAGAAGGAACCATCTGAGGGCAATGAGGATAGCAGCTCCAAGAGACACAAAAAGAAGAAAAAGAAAAAGAAGAGGAGGGAGGATGAGGAGAGGCTTCACACTAGGAGAGACGTCACTCCGAGGCGGGAAGAGCATGATTCTAGAACCAAGAATGGTGCAGAGAAAGGAAGTCTGCACCACAGCTCTGAGTCTCTTCACAATGTCCACAGAGACCATATGGCGGACCGGCAACAGCTCAATGGACACAAAGGTGCTTAATATTTAATAGTTTAGACTTGATGTCTTCTTCAACCGAGCAAAGAAGCAGCAAATTTTCTCCATGTTCCACCAAATGTTTGTTTTATGTAGGTGATAAAAACTGCCTTTTGAGTGATAAGGTTTATCTTTGCATGGGTCAAAGCTTAGTCTCTTTCAGATAGCAGTGTTAACACTGAAATGTTCAAATAAGCTGATGGTATGTTCTGATATATATATATATATGCAGTGTTAAACTGGTTTACGAGAAATTGACTACAACTGGATTTTACGCACACCCTCCCAAGGCTCACATACATCCGCAGTCACACTTTTGATCTTGGAAGTATATTGTACTTTCACAGGTAAATGTAATTTGTGGAAAAATTAGCTAATGTAGTTTGTGTAAATGTTTTGTTTTCTTCAGCTAATGGCCTGAGCTGTTACAGTGGAAGTGAACTTGATCATACTGGGATGGATAAAGACAAATACAAATATTTTGATCACTCTACCACTGTCAACGGCACAAAGATGCTCTCAAATGGAAATGGAGATGTGGACGGTGTATGTCACAGGACGCCTTCAGATGTTGAAGTGAGTAGACTGTGCTTTTTCAAATACAAATATACAGGATTCTAAGCTAAAGTAGCCACATTTGAATGGAATTTGAATTGAAAATGGAGATTCTGAAAATATTTGAAGACTGTTATGAAAACAGTTAATTATGATTATGATGCAGCAATGTTATTAAAAAAAGAAGTATCTAAAAAGGAATAGCTGCCTGGGGTAACATGTAAGCCCATTTTATGGCACATCCTATGATATTAATCAGATAACTAGGATATTTCTATAAGATTTCTATAACTTTAGTATTATAATCCTATGTTTATGGCAGATTTGTATTATATTTGCATCCACCTTATCAAGTGATTCCTGAAATCTCCTGCGCATTTTCCAAGTATACATTTTTTTTATTTGAAGTATGACCAAATATGATGAAAAAAGCAGTGCTGTATGATTATAACTTCAGTGTGTGTATATATATATATATATATATATATATATATATATAAAAAATTCAATATGACCATCTCAAATAACTCTATATCAATGTTGGCATTGCATTTGAGCATGTAATTAATCACGGATAATATGCAGCACATCAGATAACCCAGACATTATTATGTGAGATCGAAGCCATTCTTCTCACTTCTATACTTGACCGCAACAATCAGAGCTCAGAGTAGAGACCTGCACTCCCGCGGTACCCAACGCACCGAGTGCGGCGCGGGACAAGATTTGATGGGAGACCACGGGCGGTAAGGTCCTCATGTTAGTCCGGGTTGTGGGAGAATATAATTATTCGTGGGACTCCCGCAAAATGGATTTGTCTTAAAAGTAATTTAATAAAAACAAATATTCTGTTATTTATTTACTGCAAAAAAAACAACAAGAACGAATAAAGTAAAAACAATTTACAGGTGCAAGTTCAGAAGCTAATTCTCGCATGGTTCATGCGCAGAACTATTACTATAGACTCACACCGTGGATCAATGTCTGAAGAGCATGACACAGATGAAAGCAAAGTTGTACTTGTTTTTTCTATATTGCTGAAGGAATAACGTTAAAAAGGCTAACGCACGTTTTGAAGCAGTATCAGGCCAAATTCTTTTCTGTTTGACCACTTGAGAAATCAACGTTTATTATTTTGTTTCATTGCAAAATTATCAGCCTATTTCTAACTGTATTTCTATGTTCTGAAAAGCTCCTCGTTCATGTCCATGTTCATCATTCCATTTAATTAAACTCAAATAAAACAAAACATATTTGTTTATTTTCCATTTCTTTTTTATTCATATTCAAAAGGGAAGCAAATGAAACAAATAATAGAGTAGCGGGAGGAAGCAGTAAAAATAAAACTACTTATATGTTTACCTGCGGGCTTTTGCGGGCGGGAGCGGGACAAAATAATATATATTTTTGCGGGAGCGGGACTGAAAAATCCGTCCCACGCAGGTCTCTAGCTCAGAGTGTCCTGGCCAAGTACTGAAGTGCTTGATTGCTGTTGCACATCCCTAATTTAAATGTAAAATAATATATCATGTAAATAAAAGGATATATTAAATTCTGAATTTATAAAATAATTTTTCTTGCATTAGAAATACATTGGTTTTGTATGTGTTTTTTATGGTTGTAGTTGCACTGACTGTTCTAACTGATCTCTGGTTTTCACAGAACGCCACACATCCTCACTAAAGGGAAGGTGATTTCTTGATCACACCTAAGGTAAGAACTGTATTTTGGGATAGCTTTTTTTTTGGTTTAAACAAAATAAGCTCAGCTCTAATTGTCTTGTTCCCTCTCTCCTTATTTAAAGACTCTGAAAACCACCCATGCAAGCATGTGAAAAACAAAATCTACAGCTACAGTTCCTGACATGGTGCTTAACATTTAGAACATACTGTATTTTTACCACAAGATGAATTTTAAAGTTTCATTATTTTGTCTTTTTCGTTTTTCTTTATTTTTAAGGCTATGGATTTTTTAGTACACTGTACATAAATGAACTTTGATCATGGAAAGAAAAATCTATATAAAGTTAATATATGCGATTAAAACAAAAGCCTGGAGCTTAACATCAGAATTGCTGCTCAGACATACAGACTCAGGATTTTCTCACTTGTGAAGATGAGACAAGCGCTCCCTTTAAGGAATCGAACCTGGGAACGACAAGAACATTTATATGCTGCATCGGCGGAGAAAGACTGCTTGTCTCTTGGCTTCAAGTTATGATGTCACCATTTTCACATATCGGTTGAGAGAACTGACTCAAAGGAGCAGCCTTTGCTAATGCTACATGTGCACTTACATCACAGTTAACCTGGACACACTTGAGGACATAAGATGTTTGCTTTGCTGTCTCTTGTACCTCTCTTTTCTTTTTAGCATCTCACTGTATTGCTCTCTATCTGAAATTCCTCAGTCAAACCTATCTTGAATGCAAGCTCATTGCATCTTTTTGTTTTTAATTCTCACTGTTTAGGTTCCTTGAATCCGCTTTGATTTTAGTCAAGATAATACTGTGAATTTAAGTTGAACTGTACTATCAGTTGTTTGTTTTTTGGTCCTGTATCAGGAGTTCAATAGAGACACTTTCTGTAAAGCCACTCATAATGTAGGCCATGTTCTCTAAACATTTGTCAACTTTTTTTTTTCTTCAGCAAAATGAAACAGACATGAAAATGGTTATATTCAACTTCGTTTTACTGTAGCATGTCAAAGTAAATGTATACAGTGTACAATATGTTGAGTGAGAGGAAACGGCCTTAATGTCTGAAATTGTAATATTTTCTCTCACTATGTTTACAACATTTTGTTGGAGTGAATGAACATGTATGTGATGATGGGAAGTGTTTGATTTTGTAAAGGGTGGGGTTTCCTTTTTACATATAAAGAACGACTTGTGAGATTTGTTTTGTTTTGTGAAAAATATCTTAATTTTATGTGAAAGTTGTTTGAGCTACATTTTAGTATAATCTTAACGCAGACTTTAAATTGCCCTGTACACCAGCAAATCTCAATATTCAAAATTCATACTGAAGTCGGCTTCATATAGAACTGCATGAAATTATTCATTACTAGATGAGAGTGCACAGTACTTACAAAGCAATAACATGCAAAATGTTTTCCTGCGTATATTACAAACAAAAAACATGAATTCCAATATTGGTTTATTATTAATATGAGCGAAATGGTTCATTTTGTGATTTAAAGATTCAGTTTGAAGGAATGATGGCATCCATTTTCATGTGTTCTTCAAGAAGATTGAACAAAGTATTTTTGAATAATTTATTTTCCAGTTATTTAGCTGTGATTTAGGGAGCGATTTTTGTGAGTGTTTTGAATAAAAGACTGAGGATAAATAGTAAAGACATTTTCCAGTCCGTTGGTTCATATTTAATATCTGTACATATATTAGCGGAGGACACTGAATATTGCTTGGGGGGAAAAAACAATGGTGTAATTACAGTATCTAACATTTACCATCGTCCGTCACCGCCTCATCTTTCCAAGTACAGTACATCACACTAGAGAAGTGGGAGGAGTCACAAGTAGGCAGTGACTTTCAAGTTTGTGGACTAAAATTGAGGGTGGAGGGCCGCGGTGACAAGCAGCTCAAATATGAGCGGATTTGTTTTCTTCACTTAATGAAGTCATATCTTTGCAGATTCACATCCGCTGAGGTCATAAATTCAGGGCCAGTGGCTTTATTGATGGTTATGACAAATCTGTTTCATCTGAGATATCTGAATTACTATTTACTGACACACACAGGGTTCTAAACCAAGTCTTGAGAGCATGCTGCATATTTACCATAGAAATGTTAAGCAGAATACAAGTGACAATATTTTCTTATATTAACTAACTTTCCATAAAAAACTTTCCGTAAAATTATACAGGTATTTGATTTTTAAGCCTTAATTTTCAGATGGGTTTGGCTGCGTATCGCTATGGTTTTGTCTTAACATGTAAACTTAGAAAAGGGGGCCATCATATTCTCTATATTTCACTTTAAATTAGTATTGCTGTCCTATGTGGAACTGGACAGTGGTGAGAGTGGACTGTGGTTAATTTAATTTAAAAAATATTCCTTAATTAATATTTTGCAGTTTATCTATAAGTATTTCCCTTACATTTTCCAATAAACTATAAGAAATAATGAGGTTTACGTTTACAGAGCCTTCACTTAAAAGATCTCAGCTGAATAGCTGTATACAAAATTGCATATACATAGGTTTTAGATCCATGGAGTTTCCAAAATAGTTCAAATAATACAAATAATTATGGCTTTTGTGATATTATTTGCGTGTGTGCGTGTATATCTGTGTGTTATTTACAAACATGGTATAACAAAACAATAGGTTCACATTGGCATTATTACATAAATACAACAAAATACTTATATAAACTTATATTAGCAACAATTAAAATCAAAAGCAGAATCCAAAAGGGTTGTATAGTTTGCATTACTCTTAAAAAGGCATCAAATAATATTAGCACATTAAGAGAATGTCAGAAATTACAGTACTTTATATAATACTAGGCCTATTTAGGACCTTAGAAACATAATAAATATAATAGGAATTCTTTTTTCTTCCAAATCCAAACCAGTCCTGCTGATTTGGATGATAATGATATGATTAAAATGAAATCATTTAAAACTACTGATGCAATTAAGACTATATTTGATAGAATACAATGGCGCTAAAAATGATTCAGCATGAATCCCTGCCATATCAATCTATTTCCTGCATCCGTAGACTACTTCTGAACTGACATGATCAGTAGTTTGGTATACTTTACATACATTGCATCCACATCTAAATATTACCAGAGCTTAAATAGGCTTTTGACTTGAGAACATCTCCATAACGATCCCTGGAAATGGGCGGTAGCAGTTCCTGTTGTAAGCAGCAGGAGGCGCTACTTACTCTATGTTAGACCGTCGCATATCATTAAGCAGACACTGTATCATAGTCAAATAGTTCAGCAATCTTGTCCTTTATCCTCAGAGAGCCCATGTCTCTGTCTTTCACCTCCTTCCGGATCCTGTGTGAAGGTTTCCACTTAAAGAGTGATTATTAAACCCGAATTCGAAAGGTCTACGGCTCACTTTTTAGTGGCCACTCGTCGTTTCCTAGTAGCCAACATGTCGTAGAAAGGATCCCTGCTAATGCTTGCCCTGTAGGATAACAAGAACAAAAAATAAACTGTATAATCACAGCACAAAAATATAAATCCATGTTAAGGCAGTCAACCTGATTATAAAACAGGGTTCTTTTATGTAGGCGTTTAATGTAGGTGTTTTGGCCAGTCCTACAGGACACACTGAGCGCTACCGCCGCTTCCTGTACACAGAGTATGCAGTCTGCGTAGGGCACCAGCTTCCAGGGGGGCACCCAGTTTCTCAAAAACATTCTCTCTAAACATGAACATACATATCATTTATAGGCTAAATATAGGCTAATTATACAATTATTTCATGGTGAAAGCAGTGCACGCGTGACACGCGTTTCCGCATCTGCGCACGCGGTCGCTCTCACCTTTGACGCGGTTGAATACAATTAATCGTAATTGATGGACAACTAGACTATATCAGGGGAAAAAAAATAGCCCGAGATGAAGCCGATGCTTCAATTTCAGGTAACACGTTTATCCTCCTATGAAACATTTTTGACTGACGTTAACGTTAATGTGTTTTACTGTCGGTGATTTCACCACCAACAACAAAGTATCTGACTTAGCATTGCAGTTTCGTATGTAAAAGGTATTATATAAAAACAACGAGGCAGTATATGGTTGATATATGGTATATGGTAGATTTTATGAATGTTCTATTTTGACCCGTTATAGGCTAGTAGGTGTTTTTTTGTTTGTTTTTTTTTTGAGGGAGGGGGCACAACAATACTATTCTGCTTAGGGCACCCATTTACCCAGCAGCGGCCCTGATACTGAGGCTAAACTGACCACTGAGCAGTTCCTCAATTCCAGTCAGAGTCAGAGGACATGTGTTAAATAGACACTTATATAGACGCCTACAGTTCTTGAACTTCTGTACGTGGCCTTCAGAGACTTAAATTAGACACGAACATACATATTCCATTTCTTTTAAATCAAGTCTGATTCAGGCAGTAAAACAAAGCCAGAGTCATGGCCAACAATAGGAGACTAAGTGGTCTTTGGCTTCCCTTTCTCCAGTGATAAATGCTGATTTATCTTCAGGAAAGACCATTTAACCTTCAGAGGACATGGGTCACTCAGAATCCATTATAGACTTTAGTCAGTTCTACAGTGTGAGGTTTATGTCTGAACCACATTGTGTTTATCTTGTTTTCCAATTAAAACATACATAAATACATTTGCTGCAGTTTAAAGGATAATGATTGATTTAGCATCCACTCATTACAATATATACTCAGTTAAATTTTTTTAAGTATAAACCTTTTAAAAATTATTTTAAGATATATTACCTGAAAACTAATTTTAACATCCAATGCCGTTTCAGTTGGATCAGACATTTTTACAAGACAAAAATATTTGCACAGCCAAGGTCTAAAACACTGGAAACACTCATTCCATCTTATCAGGACAATGATGATGTTCTATGATAAGAGAAGCCAATGTTCCTTTCTAAGCATCTGCGGGTGTGTGTGTATGACCTACAACCAGCACACATCGGTTATCTGAGAAGAGAATAATGAGGGCTGACACGGTGAGGCCTTACTTGATGGATTTGATCCACTCTTCTTTCTCCTCCGGCGTGGGTGCGGATATTCTGTAAACCACGTGATTCCCCTCTACCACCTTCCCATCAGCCTCCGTCTTGCATGCCTTAATTACTTGCCCCTTATGACTGGGGTTGTAGAGCTCAAAGCAATTCTGAAAGGTTGAAGCATGAAATGGTCACTTCTTCATTTCTTGATTTACTTGGAGTGCCTAAATATAGGCTTCTGTTTAAAGACTGACTACAGATTATAATGTAACTGGAAGACTTAAAGCAGAAACATACTGGTTTTCTTGGTTCCTCCACCTCTCTTATGCTAAGATTTTCCAGTGGAATGATTCCCCGAGGCTCTTTGTCCTGTGAGCATACGAATAACAGACCATTATTCCACTATGTTTATTTGTTATTAAAGCAATTAGTCTTAGACTTCATCCGAAATATGTTTTCTTTAATGAGATATGGATGGTGCGATGTTAAAAAAAAATGAGGGAACTAACAATTTGCACATTAAGCAACTACTGTCTGTCTCTTAATCTAAATCTGGCACACGACTAGGGAAAAAATGCATTATTTCCTTCCACTTTGCTGAGATGACACAGCGAGGAGGTTGTAACAGGGAGTGTTTTTGGGGTTTTAATCCAAGTGCATTCACTGTTAGGTCATATATGTGCTAGTGTACACTCACAAAATTAATTGTCAGCATGTGCACAAACATTTAATGTGCTTACTGATGAGACATCCTGCATGATTTTTGTCCAATCAAATTCTATTACCAATCAAATTCCAGCTGAAACTAAAAAAATAGCAAATTGTGCCTAAAAGTTTATCAGAAACACATCAACAGAGGGAGAAAAAGGTACTCGTCAGGTTATTTCATGGAGTGTTTCTTTACTGTAAATGTGAAGCTGGTGAGTGGTGCTTGTGTTTACTTGTGTTCTTTACAGTTCACTTACTTTTTCCCCCCTTACTTCCTCTTCTATCTGACCTCCTTTAACCTATATCTTGCTATCTGAATCATTTATACATTTTACAGATAAATCTTAAATCTATTTATTTGCCACAAAGTACTTATTAAGCAGTTGTACTTACTGTTGTGTATTCAAAGTAATAGAGACAGTTATCTGTCAAAATGAACCACCTCCTCTTCCAGGTCTTTACTCTACCCCCTGCAATTCAAATACAGAAAATAACAAAAAATAAGCAGCAGGACCTTAATGCTATAAACAAATCACAGCATGACACGGAATTAGTATAGTACCAAAATCCAATTAATGGATAAAAAAACCCATAAAAAAATTGTAAAACTGTAGCTTTAATTGTCTGCTGATAGCAGTGTTATTTATGTAATCCTGATCAACAACGGAAAAATCTTTTAAAAGCTCTTTAATTACTTTGAATGATGTCACAGTAGCAAATCTGCTGTGTGAGTCATAATGTAAAATAGGTATTGAATGAAATGCTGGATAATACCATACTAAATCCAATCTATGATGAAATCGAGGAAACTCATAAGTTTCAGAACGATAGATGGTGGAGCAGATGGACAGGCATACAGATATACAAACCTAGTTTTAGCAGCCATCCCTCTCTGTCTGGATTAAAGAATGTGTGAGTTAGATCATTCCCATCGTCTTCAGGAATTCTGAAAGGCTCATTCTTAATGCTTTCATATAAATTCTATGAAGAAAAAACAATATGCAATATGCCATAATTACATAACTTAGTCATTAGTGTGCATCTCTTTCTAAAACAGTATGACGCAGAGACTCACTCTGAGCAGCTCCTCAGGCAGATCTCCTCCCTCGTTGATGCCCCGATTCATGGATATGAACCTTTCCACCGTGGGCTTGTCTCTGACATTAGGGTTGTGCAAGCTGGTGTTGAGCATGATGACGGAGAACGAGAGAACATAGCATGTGTCTGTGAAGAGCAGAAATTTGGATCGGTCAGTCATCTCTGTAGGTCCGGAATAGCAAATTAAATAAAGAATGCATATAGAGACAATGAAGAGCAAAACTGAACCTTTTAATTAGCTGACTACTAAATGATCAATTCAGAAAGCATAGAGTTTGATGCAAGATACAGGCCAGTTTTTAATGTTTCTTCATCTTTATGTATGACTCCATGCTGAAAGAAAGATATTAATGCTTTGGACTTTTGAAGGCTCTGTTTATGAATAAATAATCATTCCCTTGCGCTTTGTTTTAGCACAGTGTCTTCAGTCCATTTCTGGGGTGTTGCAGTGTGTGCCAATTTCTCTGCTATTTATCCCTGCAGTTATAAAGCTTAGCCCTCAGAGGATCGGATTTCCTACTGAAAAGTGTGCTGAAATTCAAGACACTTGGCCTGGCATGAAAATGTTTTAATTTTGTTATTAATCACTCATCCTCATGTCAGTCCAAACTCATAATGCCACTACCACGTTCAAGGCCCAGAAAGGTAATAAGGACAATGTTAAAACAGTCAAGTCACCTCTATTTATATAGCGCTTTTAACAATCATTGATAAACTACTTTAACAATTACTATCATTCTGGAACTTAAAAGTGGATTTTAACATAGATGGATGCGCTTTATTTGACTAATTTTGGACTGTTGAACTCCCACATTCCCCTATTCTAGTACTTGTAAGTGTCAGGACAATTTTTCATATATCTCTGATTGGAATCATCTGAAAGAATAAAGTCATATACACTTGCCTCGAGGGTGAGTAAAACATGGTGTAATTTTCATTTTTAAGTGAACTAACCGTTTAAGAGCTTAAGGCCAATGGGCAGTTTGGGCCACAAAGAGGGTTTCAGGTAGATGTTAAGTTTACTAATGAATAAAGTCGTACCTGTAGACTGAAAGACACCTGGGTTACACTGGCAATATCGAGCAGCAAAGGCCTCCATCATTCGGTCAATTTTCTGTGCTTCACCAGGAAGTCTGAAGCTCCACAAAAACTGCCTGCCAGGGAAAAATGGGAATGATACTTCAAATTATAATGGTTATTTGATGAGCATTTGTCTGAGGGAATTAATGACTATGTATGATTGAGTGATTATTGAAAATAGTTCTAGATATACAAATACTATAGCTCGAAGACATTTCTAATAATTCCATTTTCATATTTAGAACATATAGTGGTGTTTATAGTTATAATGGACGGTGAAGAAACATCTATCTGACCTTAAAGCTTGCACCAGGTTAAGATCCGCAAACTCATGAAGCTCCACGAACGCCTGCAAAACCTTAATGTTGAAGTCATCTCTAAAAAATAATGAGAAAATAAGGTTTAATCAGCAATAGCTATTTTCTAATTCACTCTAAACTCCATCTCCAGAGATACATGCACTCATATTAGCAGAGGTCAATTTTGGAGTCAGTCCCTGTTCATTTGTTCAGTTTTCTACAACATGGTTTTAGTCCAATTAAAAAAAAAAAAAAAAGCATACAAGAACAATCATGTAAGACCACATTTGGTGTATGGATATAAAAAGCATCATTTGAATGCATACAAGGGTCTTAAAAACACAGAAAGTGTAATGAAACAGCATGCCTAATTACACAAGGTCAGATAGAATCACTTCTCCAAACTCTTTAACTCTTATCAGAGACATAATAATTACAGCTTCCAGACCTTCCTCGTAAATGCAATTGACAGTAATTGCTATGTATAGTCTTCAACCACACTTTCTAGTACCAAAAGAAATGAATGGCTGAACAATTGATCTTCAGGCTAGAGCATAGCCGAAGACAGTTATCAACTTGGACAGGATGCCTACGTAGACAAGGCTATTTTTATATCTAACAACTATTACACTTTAGATCAAGCTTAGTCTCTTCTTTGTAAACATGCCTCATGGGACAATGCTGAGCAACTACATTTTTGCAGACCTTTACGACTACAATTACACCTTTGTATTTCTTGGTATTGACAGGTGTAGGACGGGTAGCAATCTATCTAATCCTGTGTTCATTGATGTCAATAAAGATGAGATAAGGCACCTTCATGCTGTCTGGGTGATATGCTAAATATTGTTTTGGAAACTTGTGGTCATTTTCAGCTGATGCAAATGGGGAAGTCATTTCCTGAGAGAGCAGGATCTTTTATGGAAAGGCCTTATCTGACAAAGCACATATATTTTGCAAAGATAGCAAGACCGGTCTTGCTATGCGGGTGAGGCGATGTGACTTACCGTTCCCCTAAATAATCTCCTATGACAGTTTTGTTTAAGCCTTCGCCTTTATAGAGGAACTGTGCAATGTCCTCTGGTGTGTGCTGCAGAAGATCATTCTCCAAAAGAAATTGGATTCCCTGCAAGGATGTTTGAGATGTTAACCACTTCGTAATGTTTGCTTAGCCTCAATGTAATGCGTGACCCTGGACATCATTTTAATATGGTATGTTTAAACCTTTTTAGGATCCATATTGAATTTCTTCCTTCCGACAGCAATCTGCTTGCTCCTCTGAGAGATTTTGCTGTAATGTGGAGAAAAAACAAATCTGAACTAAAATGATCTCAATGTTAAAAAAAATCATTGCAATCAGTAAAACAAATATAAACATACGTCTCTCTGACACACGTTATATTTTCGATCTCTGTCATGACTTCCGAGATTTCAAACTTTAACCGCTGCAAGGATAACAGAAAAAATGGTTACTTAAGTTATATCACTGAAGTTAATCAAATAACCCTTCTTAATATTCTTAAAATGCATGCAGTGTAATAAAATACATTGCACAACCAGGTAGAAATTTTAGTGGAGGGTGACATTAAAAATCTTGATATTAAAAGATACATGCTACATTAAAGCTGATACCTCAATGTCATCTAGCAGCTCTTTTTTTCTCCGTCTAATGTTGGACAGTTCATCTCTCTCTTCAAGTGAGAGATCTTCAGGCACTGTTGAGAAACAAAATGTCATTAACAGAATTAATCTAGTAATACTAACCAAGAAAAAAGATTCAACAAGATACCCAAAAAAGCTGTATACCTCATCTTTTGTTAAAACAGCTATACTACTGTACTAAATGTACATCCTAAAGTGCTTTGTAAAACAAAAAAAAAGTCCAGGGCACATTTATCCTCATAAATAATGTTATTTAAATTAGTCTTGGCAACTCAAAACCTATAGTACTCAAGAAATAAGGCTGGAAATGTTATGCAAGTACTTCATTGCTTCAGGACACCCACGATAAAACTACTTGACCTTCCGTGATCAAACTCATGCTGCACCTAAATACGAGACTCTGAAAAGCTGATCCCAAGTTGCCCAATAAAATACAGAAGGTTACAGTAAATAAAACATGTATTGAACATCACAAACTCATCTGTGGGTGTTTTATAACTCAGACATTTTAGATGCTTAATTAAGTCACAAAGGACCATAATCTCCTGAACTGATTTTTATCATTTCTCAAAACTTTCACAAGTAGGACAATGTTTTGGATGAATGTCTTGTGGCTCAGTGCTAGTAAATGTGGACAATATGAATACATTATGTAATTGCACCTTAGGCGCACCAGGATTAGACAAGAGACGGGCTAATAAGAGGGGCATGGGGGAATTTCCTGCGGTTGTCTGGTTCTGCCTTATGACAATGGAGAGGAAGTTGAGAATGAGTGCATGAATCAGGGTTCAACCTTAACAATAACATTATAGGGTGATTCACTGCAGTCATTCTGAGGTTTTGTACTGAGTGCAGTGGTCTTTTTTTCAGTCTTTTATTATTATATAAAAGCCATACTAAATCTTAATGAGGAGCCATTTGTTCATTACGCAACAGGGTCTTGGTATGGAATAGCTGGTATGGAAGAGATTGGATAGAAATAGAATATTCCTTCAAGATATGAACATTCTGTGACTATAACTCGAAAATAAGCCACAATGGCCTGAAGCTCATTGTAAAATTAGTTTGTCTTCATTAAGACACTGCACTGATTGGCAGGCATTATTATTACCAAGTTGCTTTCCATATTATTTGTATAAACTGTAATGCTTAATTTTTGGAAAAAGAAGACATTCTAAAAACATCTGTAGCTAGTGATGCCCCCTGTATCCTGTCTTCTTGTGGCAAAAAAATTCAAAAGTGTGATTCTGTCAGCATGAGTGCCACTTTTTAGACAAAATTCAACTGTTTGATATGTTGACATTCTGTGTGTTAATACAGATATTAAAGGGTTTGCGGCAAACACTGCATCCTGGTCCCAAACACCCTTTTTAATCTACACACTGGCCTCAATCCCTCTAACTATATCTTATCCTTATTCTCAATAGCTGCATGGACTGCCAGCTGCTCTAAATCCACAGGCTTACCCATTGATATTAACCACACACTCAGACCAGGGCCCACAAGGATATGCTACATAAACAGATGTGTCACTAACCTAACCAAAGAGTGCATAAACCATCTATACAGACTGTCGGTAAATTCCACATCTTCAGTGCAGAGTTAATGTATCTGTCAATCATGACAATTAATATATTACAGTAATATAGCTGATAATTAGGCCTCATGTTAGATTGTTTTTCGTACTGTTTTTGATAGTGGTACACTTAATACCCTGTTCTTCAAAAAGAAGGATACTTTACTGTTAACCAGTCAGACAGATGGAGTGGGCAGAGAGCTTATCTCTATTTGAAAGAGAAAAAAAGTTGCTTTCTGATCAGTGTGTGATTCTCTTTATCCTCTTAAAGCCCCCAGAATGTTTATTTAGCAAATAATAGTATTAGCTAAGAAACGTTTGGGATATACCACAACATCTGTTTTTATATTCTTCTTTTTTGGGGCGGGTTTTGATTAATTCAATTATTAAAAAAAAAAAAAAAAGAAACCACCTTTTAATAAAAGTTAGAAAGTTTGGGGTGAGTGACACTTTTTTTTATTTATTAAAAAAATATTTATTTATTTTTTAAAACACTTTTATTTAGCAGGGATACACTGAACTTGTTAAAATAAAAACATTCTATTCATTAAAAAAATATTTTTTTTCCAATTACATTTTAGGATATATTAAAATAGCAAGGAAAAGTAATTTTAAATTGTAATTATATTTTGGAATATTACTGTTTTTACTGCGTTGCTGATTGGAAAATGCATTTGTGAGTATCAAAAACATAAAAAAAAATCTTACCCACTGCAAATATTTGAAGAACAGTGTAAAATAAAAAGTATATACTTTATATATACTTAAAATTTGCATTTTTTACTTTTTTTAAAAAAAATAAAGTTATTCTAATATATATATATATATATATATATATATATATATACACACGCACGCACACACACACACTAAATCAAATATATATATATATATATATATATATATAATCTTCAACATACAGGTGACAATGAAAAAAGGCTCTGTGGATATTGATATTTTTAACAAAGCATAAGCACAATGTAAAAAACCTCTGTGATTCAAGCAAAACGTATACATTTTAAAGTTATACAAAACACCAGTTTTTCCACCTGAAACATCATTAATGGGTAATTCTAAGTATGTAACAGTGACCAAATTTATCTTCTATCAAATAAATCTTATCTAATACCCATATCCCCCTTAATGTCTCTTTCTTTTTATAAACCTGCAAATGATAAAGAAGTAATACCCAAGAATGCACGGCTGCTGAATTCTACATTCCTGACATGAAAGAGATGGGGCTCTGGGACGATCCTGACTCAGAGGGTGGAATTCTGGACAAGAGTCCTTTGTGCTAGTGACTGTTTGTTTTTAAATCTCCTGCCGAGACAAAATGTTTTGACAACCCCATCAAAAACCTATTTAGGTTCTTAACTTTCCCTTTCAGATTTTTCAAACAAATATGAAAATATGTGCATTCAACTATGGCAATTCACCCTCCACTCATTTAACACTATTAAACTTGTGCTATAGCTCATAAAATATCTTGGATGACCCTCCAGGCTTTCTTCAAATCAATTCCATATGTGACACTTAGATACAACATACATGCTAAAAGCTCTCTATCATTCTTCAGTCTCATCCACTCACAACAATAAGGATGTATCTACATGATAAATGTTTGACACTGTCACCCCCAAATTTCAACCCCAAAATCTCAATCGGCAGCAAACACAAACATCAAATCTGTACTCAATGTGTCTCGGATCTATTAGTATTCTGAACGGATATTACACTGCAGTGAAAGAAAAACAATACATGTTTTTGATATAATAACATGGCTGACATTGTCTTGACCTTAAGCAGATTTTTCAGGCACGGTGTCCTTCAGATCTCTGCTGGTGCAGTCACACCATTGATGAGGTTTTGACCACTGTCTGTGTCATGCATGGTGCCAGACGGCTCCTAAGGAGAGCCTGGATCAGACACCGGTGGCATCAGACGCAGACAATGTTAATGAGTGCCAGGCCTCACTATCTCTCCTTTAATCAGTCTGACAATCCCTGCCTCTTTATTGGACCTTAGCTACAGACAAAGCAATGTTTTAAATTACGAAAAGGCCATAAATTTGTGGTTCTGATAGAGACTGTTAAGAGGGCCGTCCTTGACGTCCTATCAGTCTTTCTTTGCAGTCAACCATCTGCCACAGAAACAGAGGGAAAATGGTTTTCCATTTGGCTTTTCCCACGGTAAGATAAGACAAATAGCCGTTAAGTCCATGGCTTTGAAGTTCTCAGAATCATGATACAAGAGGAACTGGAAAGACCTAGTGAGCTAATGGTACCTCTACAACTCTTGTTCTTGTAAGACATTTACAATTGGACTTTGTCAGATAAAGTAATTAAGGCTATAAATCAACATAGTAATGAAACGTGCTTGAGATGTCTGGCTTTTAGGTCTGGATTATGTTTCTGTGTGTGTTTTTTTACACTGATATACTAAAACAACTCTTAGAGCATAACAGACTAAACTAAATCACTACCATCTCCATTGTCTAGTCAGATCCCATATATAGCCATTGAAAGAATCACAGAAGAAAAATCATAACAAAAGAGTAATCCTAAAGCCCACTGGTGCTCATCTAAAATCAAGTTCCATCAAGTTTTGTTATCTTTCCAAAATAATCAACAATATAAACCATGGACCAGAGGGTTATAGTCAGTATACTGTTATGGTCAATATCTAAATACAGAACAAAAGAAATGTAAAACAATCTTCCAGTTCCTTAAAAATTACCAAGGAAACCACGCACTACTACATTACTTGTTATTCTTCTAAAATGAAAGTACATTAATATCTCAAATAGTGGAAGTAGTTTTAAAACAATAAAAACACAGTAACATAAAAAATAGATAAAATTAATGAAAAAAAAGTAATGTGTTTTCGCAAATAAATTCCTCAAATATATATATATATATATATATATAACCATTTGTAGTGGTGTATGAAATCATAGAGGACAAAATCAAGTGTAATAATCACCTCAATAATAACATCCTAGGTTTAGCATGCATGTCTCATTAATGAAAAACACCTGATTCAGGTAATCAGCTCATTATTAGAGACTCCAAAACCTGAAATAGATGTGGCAGACAAAAGAGGACATGCAAAATGTGCAGTTCTCGGGGGCTCCAGGAATGTGATTGGGAACTATATAGCACAGAATGAACTTCAGCGTCTTGCCAGAAGATGGCACGTGTACCACACTCATTCTAATGTTTGGCCTTTTTGCAAAACACAATTCTTTATGTAACACACAAAATGTATATTAATATTATGGCAAATGTGTTTGCAATTGTTAAGATGTGTTTGTGATATTTTGAATGCAGTGTTTCATTTTGCAAGAGGTGTGAGGCATTTTGCATTGTGTGTGTGCAATTCTTGGATTTGTGGGTAAAGTTCTAAAAAAAAAAAGAGCCAAGGTTTTGAAAACGTAAGCAGTTAAAAAATAATCTGTAAAAGGTTCTTCACAGCAATTCAAAGACCATTCAGTCAAAGGCTCTTTTAAGAACCATCTCTTTCTTACATTTTTAGTATCTGAAGAAACCTTTTTTCATCACAGAGAATGGTTTGCGAAACAGAATGGTTCTTCAAAAGTTAAAGGTACTTAATGGAACCATTTAGACAAATGGTTCTTCTAATCTAATGCATCATGAAGCACCTTCATTTTTAAGAGTGCATATTAGTGGAGTGAGCACATAGAAAGTCATTTTGGAGACAGGTTAAATGTTTATAAATGGAGCATACTTAAGACGTAAAATCTGAAGAGTACCCGAGTGAACCATTTCGACAGAAGAAATCTCTCCCTCTGCTATACTCTACTCAGATCAGTTTGCGAGTTTCTTCGTGACAATGCTTCTTTTAACAGCTTTTTTTCTTCTTGTAACAGCTTCTTGGAGATATACAAAATAACAGTTTTCCCCCCTGAAACTCCCAATTGAGGTCCCAGTTGAATGCCAGCACATTAGAGTTCAGCATTGCACTCATTTGATACTGTTCAATTTTAAAAGTAGTATTTTCTAATTAATACTGGTAAGCTAATTTTTTACGGTGCTCTATAAAAAACAAACCCCAGCACTTGACTAATTAAACGCTTCATGATCCCTCTTGGCATCACAACTGTACTCATAAACATCTCGCGAGCTACTTCAAAGCATCTCACATCAAACAAACTGACGACCTACATATGAACAGCCATATGAACGGCTCTGGCAGTAAAACTGAAGCGATGTTCAAAATCTCATTAAAACACAGCGACAACACATTCACAGCAGGAACACTGTAGTCTGTTCAAATAAAACGTTGAAGTTTAAATAAAGTCGTTTCCCTCATAATCCAATCACTGGTATTAAAAGTAGGAACGTTTTGAATTCAAGTTCATTTTTTCCTCCACGTTTAATGCTAACGATTGATGAACTATTCTGGACGGTGACGAAACAGAGAGAGAGAGACGTCTATCTAGCGCCTTTCGAATCAACCGCACGCGCCTGTTACGCTCAACAATGCCGTCTAGGTAAGGTTTTGAGACAAACCAGAGACTGACAGCTGTTTGTTTGCCTGCGAATAAAACAGAAACCTTACCTCGGTTATCTTCGTCCATGTTCATTTTGCGAAGGGACTTGATCTAAATAACGTCCTAGCCTTAGATTACTACACTAATAATATAACACTGTTAACGAGCTGTGTAACACAAAATTAAATCACATTAGGACACACACTGAGCTCATCGTAACCCAGTGCAGGGGCTGCTCTAAATGTCATTCGCATAATCCATATATTGCTGCATAGATGAACACAAAATCCTGGTGAAATAAATGAATAAGCAGACCGCTCTCTGCCAGCTCCCACTCGCCTTCATCCACAGAAAGACTAGTGAGACGAAACAGCTTCATTTAGCCGACGAATAGAGGCTCCGCCCATCAGCATAATCTATGAATAGGCTATATGACCGATAGGCTACTAAGTAATTGCATCCTGGTCTTTGCTTAATCTAAATAAACCATAAACCAAAAAGAATAAAACGAAAATATTCAAATAAAATGTATTGTAACTTCCTATTTCTGACGCAGGCTATTGGTGCAAGGGAATAAAATTATGATAAGCATAAATAAAGCATGTTTTGATTACTCTGTATTCATATTATATAAATAATGTTATATAATGTGATTAATATTACACGATTACCAAAAATGTAATTCATTGATGTAGCTATACAGGCTATATTTCTTATAATAAGTTCTACTGAATATAAGAGACCTGGAAACTGAGGCAATATGCAATATCCTGAACTTCAGAAAATGATGTCAGTATTAGGGTGGAGAATCCCAGATTCCTCCATACAGTGTACAGGAACTTGCCTGTTTTTCAGGACATCACATGTCAGTATTAGTCAGACTATTTTCCAGGTAAGCTGAGGTCATTATTCCTCCAAAATGTCTTACCTTTTGTGTCACGAATTCCATATTAAGTGCAGTGTGTTTTGCGGCTTTCCAAAGAATCATGCAAAATCCATTCAACAGCAGCTCAAGAAAGTCACTGTCACTAAAACAAAAGCATACTCTGATGTTTCACTTAATTTGCATGGATATAAATGGCCCAATTTTACTTCAGAGCGAACAGGTTTTGTATTTTGCTGATGGCATCATTCAGTCAAATGAACTTAGTTTCTCTCAGTCCCATGTAACTGAGAGAGTTTTGTCTCTGTGTCTCTAAAACTGACATTTAAAATATTTAAATGATCCCATCTGAGGGTGTTATGTAAGGTATAACTGAATATGAGAAAATCAAAAGAGCAGAACGTAATGTTCTGTGACTGCAGCACACTGCCAGCCCCTGTGCGTGAGGGAAAGGCTATGAAGTAGGTGCAGGGAACACAGGGGCTTCAGGGTGGGAATGACATCCTGTGTGGGAAACAGATATCCGCTGAAGCTCAGGAAGAGAATGTTGTTTGCATTTTTCCTTGTTTCGAGGGCAATAAAAACTCTCCCATGAACTTCACTTGTAACACCCAGTTCACGCTTTAACCAAACAAAAAGCATTCAGTAATACAGATCGGGTGACAAATTACAAATTGACTAATTAATGTCAGTCTCTTGTCAAAATAGCTGACAGGTTGATTGTATATTTAATAAAAAAAAAAATTCTAATATTGTCCCACTTTTTTTTTTTTATTACTGAAAAATAATACATTTTGCCAGTATGGTATACAGAAAACAATGGGTGAAATCTCTGCATATTAATGATACTAAAAGGAAAACAACAATTAAAATAAACAAGAAAGGGAAGACAAAAAAAGGAGCACATGTCAGTTCAAAACCACAAAATCTCCTCAACCACCACCAATGTGCAGCATCCACTTGGATGATGCAACGGCTGCCACAGGACAATGGCGCCGGTACGCTCACCACACACCAGCTATAGATGGAGAGGAGAGAGAGATACAGCCAATCAATGAATTGGGATTATTGGGAGGCCATGATAGACAAGGGCCAGTGGAAATTTGGCCAGGACACCGCGGTTACACTCCGCGAGTGTCATGGGACTTTTAATGACCACAGAGAGTCAGAACCTCGGTTTAACGGCTCATCCGAAAGACGGCACTTGTTTGCTGGTAGAAGCTGATAGCATAGCATGGACATAACTTTAGATGTTTACATTAAGACCCCACACAAAGTGGTGCCAACATGCAAATTAATGAGACACTGTCTCATGGCTTTTCAATGATGGGATTGGTTTAACATCCACATGCATTTCCATTGTCAATTAATATTTTTCCCTTTGTTATAAGCTTGAGTTTGTATTCGGGTGTTAAGTACCTATGGTAGTAATTTCAAGTACCTTCAAATATCCTGTAATGGTACAAAAATCATAACTACTTTAATTAATATAGGTTGCTTGTTTACATTAACACCCGCCAAATGTGGGTGGATTTCAGCTTTGGCGAGTCACTAGCCACTCTGCCAGGTTGTATTTAATATACAGTAATGTAACTAGACATTAATGCTTGTCTGAGACAAGTAGCTTTTTTGAAAGGGGAAATTTGTGAAAGAAGAGAATTTTACTTGCCCAACCGGACAACTAATCTGATTAAAACATCTTACTGCACCAAAATATTGGTAAGAATGGTTCTGATGTGGACTTCAGGAGGAACTCCCCTTTCTCTCTCCCCACTTACCATCATGGACAGCACTGTTGAGTCATTCGGGTTCCTGGGCACCACAATCTCCCAGGACCTGAAGTGAGACATTCACATTGACTCTATTGTGAAAAAGTCCCAACAGAGCCTGTACTTTCCTTCGTCAGATGAAAAAGTTCAACCTGCCACAAGAGCTGGTGAAACAGTTCAACACCGCCCTTATTGAATCCGTCCTCTGCACTTCCAGAACTGTCTGGTTCGGCTCAGCTACCAAATCTGACCTCAGAAGACCTCAGACTGTAGAGGTCCACTCTCCAAGAACTGTACTTATCCAGAGTGAGCAAAAGAGCTAAGAAAATCACTGTGGACCCCTTACACCCAGTATACGTACTCTTTGAACTGTTGCCATCTGGTCAACGCTACAGAGCACTTGGCACCCGAATGACCAGACGCTGGAACAGTTTCTTTCCAACATTATTATACATTATTTATTTAACACACACACACACACATTACATTTAATATTTGCACATATCAACATACCTGTACAAACACATCATATCTGTTCATACTTGAATGCCATATCCAATATATGGTGTTTTTGCTACATTGTACACTATTTTGTATTTTATTTTTACATTATTATCTGTGTCTAGTCTTGTCACTGACATTCTGTTGCACTGTAGAGCTCTGTCACTAAAACAAATTCCTCGTATGTGTAAACATACCCGTCAATAAAGATCATTCTGATTCTGATTTTATTACATTGAGTGCATGAGAACGAGTAAGTTAACGACAATGTTGCTTATGTAGCTTAGGCTACTGTGAGATAATCTTTTGGAGAAATATAAACAAATGAACGCAACTGCACACAGAGAAAAAATAAAAACGTGAGTTCGTTTTTATATTTATAACATACAACCTATGCAACATGACGTTCCCTGAAAACCAAGATTGCACATTTAGCATTAAACAAGACTTAAAATCAATAGTTAATTTTATTGAAAGGATATTGTCGACAGTTTTTATTTAAAGAAACAAAGCTGAGAACAGTCGCGCGGATGCAGCTGACAGAGCAGCGATGTTTTGTTAATGAATGATTCGTGCTTTTGAATTTTGATTCATTTGAGTCAACGACTCAGTGGTCCATTTATAAAGACAGGCACTTGCTTTGTTCTGTGAATGAATCGCCCGTCTGAACGAATCGTTTGAAGGCTTCAATGACTCATTAATCAAAATAGTCACATTCTGCCACCTACTGGCGGTTTGCTCCGATAATAATCTTTTTTCCAATATTTCATATTTATTTACATGGATAAGCTCTCTCTCTCTCTCTCTCTCTATATATATATTTATAGTGACCAGTGAAAATGGTAAGTGGCCAGTAAATTTGGAAAACCACTAGCCACAGTGGCTGGTGTGCAAAAAAGGTTAATGTCAAGCCCTGCTTGTTTATGTAAACAGCATTTATTTTTAGATTTTTTCACATAAACTAAATGTCATATGACAGTTATCATCCACATTGGTTTTGTACTGTAAATGCTTCTGCATTTAGTTAGTTTAAAATATGCTGAAAGTCCAATATATAAAACTAAAGTGGTGGATAAGCAACAACAGTTAATGGAAGATTATTAAGAGACATCATGTTTATCTCAACGGTGAAATGGTTTTTAGTATATAGAAATAGTAATTTCCAAAAAAAAGTTTTTATAGCCAAAACCATGACATATACTGAAAAATATATGAAAAATAAACAAAGGACAGTAAACTTAATTTAAAAAAGCATTATGTTTAGAATAAGTTGTCAGATGCCAATACATTGGACAACATTATCTTCTATAGTTTCTAAGTTATAACAGCTTTTCAGGCAACTCTACTACACTCTTGTAGTAATGTATAATGTATAGAATATATAAAAAGCCCACATGTGGCTGTGGGAAGAAAAGCAACCATGTCACTTAAATGATCACTTTTAATAAGCTAACATAAAGAGAATAAGGAAAATATATATTCTACACATTATAATTCATCAGGTGTTGGTGATCATTGCAGAAAAGCTTCTTAGAGGTTCAAGACCGCTGACCTAGTCCTAGAGAAACCTGGTTACCCCTGTCGTTTGCCTTTCCAAAAGCCCTGTCTCATTTACTTTAGTCCCCGAAATTTTTTTTTTTTTTTTGGCAGAAGTAACCTCCAGTGGTTACTGTCAAGCCAGTTTCTTGTCACTATTGAACCAGAGGTTTTTTGGCTGACGAAATGTTTCTCTAATAGCTACAATTCTTGAGTTCCTTGTCATTGCAGCTTTCCTTCTTCTCTTGGCAGTTTGTGTTATGGACAGCAAGGAAGAAGAGGTCCTTGCTATGGATACCTCAGTGGACATTATGAACAATACATAAAGCAGAATTTACATGTTGACAAATATTGTCTTTGACAAAGCAATTTGCAATTTATGGACAGAGGTCATTCAGCCTTAACATCTGAATTCATGCCACTATTAAAAGCATTATGCTATTTAAAGTAAATTGAAAGGAAAGAAAAAAAGAGCAGTGACCATGCACAACTGCACTGAGTATTGTTTCTATATTAAGAAAATTGAGTCCTTTAAAGAAATTACTTGACAAATCAGTTTTTGATTGCTTGAGTCAAATCTTGGGTCTTGGCCTTAATAGTGTCATAACAACATTGACATGTCTCTCACTCCACCTGCTGGTGAGTCTACATAAATGCATCAGGTTGATTTTAAAGCAAAGACTGTTTAGAATCAGGGCAGTGATTTAGAGTATTCTTCAAGGAAGATATTTTTTGGCCCTTGAGTTTAGTTCCAACTGTAATTAAATCTAACCATAACAAGCTAATGACATGTAAAGTGTCACCTGAATCAATTCTGCATGCTGTCCACAGCACTTCTCCACTCAGAGTTTAACCTAGTCAGTGTTTGGCTCTTTTAGCACAAGCGGTGCAATTTTCACTATATTTATCTACCAAACAAAATAAATAATGCTTAACAACTGAAAAAAAATGTCTACATTGTTTATTATATTATTTAAATGTTTATTATTTATTTAAAATTATTTCATTTTTAATTCAGTTCCAGTTATTTTAGTATTAGTTTGCATCTTTTAAGTATTTCAGTGTTTTGTTAGTTTTAATTTAACTTGTTAGATAATAACTATAGTATTTCTACATGGCTTACCGGTAGCCTAATACATATAAGGTTATGTATATTCTTTGTAAATTATCAACAAAATTGTTCAAAAGTTTTAATAGACATTTCACGAGTTCGTACTTGAGAGGCGCCAATTGTTTACGTAGAATAGACTGGAGCAGGCTGTTTTTAAGGAGCCGCGCGCTCTCAGCATCTCTGGAGTTCAGTGAAAATCCGAGCAATTGCGAAGAGAATCACCGAGCAGAGCAAAGACGCGAGTCTGAGCGAGTCTACGAATACTGTTTCAGATAACTCTTTCAGAAAGAGTTTTGCAACTTCACATTTGATAATATCAGATAAAGTTTGGCAACGGTATTGGACAGTACTGAACAAAGTACATCGGCATCATGTACAAAATAAGAGATAAGGCTGATATCAGCAGCACTGTCTCAGATAATGAGAATGATCAGGGTGGTATAAATATATCTTCTGCAACCACAGAGAAGACCATCCCAAAAGGTGAATGTTAACAGACCGATCTAAGTTATCTATCAATCAATCTATCTACTAAATTAAATCACCAATGTCTAGAAGCAAAATATTAGCGCATTCTTAAAAGTTAGATTAATTATTCA
>JAUMHI010000053.1:6317473-6363801 GCA_032359435.1 Enteromius unitaeniatus | reverse complement strand
TTAAAGTGAGGAAGAACGGCAAAATCTTCTTCAGAAGAAGATGGAAGGCAGTGAAGAAATGCCAGAAAAATAGAGTGCAGCCATTCAGGGTCCCAGCACAGTCTGATCCAGAGCCACTGTGTGTCCCAGGTCCTGAACCAGAACCTAAAGTGGATCTGGCTGATGCACAACAGTTGTTTGTCTCAGCTCCAAGTGGTCCAGAGGCTCAAGTGACAGCAGAAACCCAGGAAACTCAAGGGAAAACTTTTTTTCAGCTGGGGCGTCGCATGCGCAAATGTAAAATGAACTGGACACCTGCCACCGAGGTCTGGCCCAATGTCTTTATTGGAAATGAGAAAGTCTGCAAAACACTGCTACAGTATGAACAGGAATCAAACACTAGCCTACATGTAGCTATATTTTTCTCACTGTAAGAGCTATTTTATAATTCTACCTAGTAAATCCTCTTTAATAAAAGACTAATCTAGGCTGTTGTGTTTTTGTGCAGAGAGACAGCAATGGACCAAGACAAACTAAAGGAGATGGGTGTTAGCCACATCCTTAACACTGTGTAAACACTGTGGCATACAAGGAATACCTGCATAAATATCTGACTTACTCCAGATCTACTTTAGACAATGGGACAAATATTGACATGTTATTGCAGAAAGTTGTTAGGAGCAACAAAGGATACATGCAGGGTAGACATGGTGTAAGAGTTTCTATAAAGTTTAATGGTAACGAGGAGTCACTCTCTGACTGTACTGCCTTCTCCCCAAAAAGACATGACATTTTGTCTCCACTGGCAAAATGAATTTAGTGAATATTGATGCAAATATTTGTATGCACGTTTGTAATATGAATGTCTAATGTTACATCAGTACATTGCAATGATGTTGAAAATGTCAATAATAATTATTATTATTATTTTCTTATTTTTCTACTTCTTAAATTAATTTCTTCCTCAGATTTTATTGTTATTATTTTGTTTTAATAAATATATATTTTTTACATTACATATCTTATCTTATATTACATTTTTTCTTTCCTTCCCTTCGATGTGAATTTATTTTATTATTTCAGTAATGCCTGGAACACAATATGATCCAGGTTTTAAATATCCCACAAATGGAGTGCTGAGGAATTCCTCAAACAGTTTGTACTGCTGCTTGGTCTTCACAGCTTTCCTTCTGTTCTAATACAACATGCTGTGTACAACCATAAATTAACCTGCTTAATATATTTGATATATTTACCAAAGACAACACAGAAATAAAGAGACCTGAAACTGCTGAATACTGTATGAATGAGGTTTCATCAGTTGTGAAGTGTCAAAGCATTATCAGATATTATTCCATTCATTTTACTTCTATTTTAATGATGTACAATATTAACAACCATAAATATTGTAGTTCCATAACAGTGACTAACAAATCAGTTTTAAGATCTCTCTCTCTCTTTCTTTCTTTAAATTTATGTTTCTAACATTTTGATTTTGTCTCACAATTCTGACCTTTTTTTCCCTCGCAATCACAGGTTCATATTGTAGTGAGTTTCTTGCAATGTTGACTTTACATCTCACATATAGGACAATTCTGACTGTTTAAAAAAATTATTAGAATTTAAATAGAAACTCACAGCTGTGAGAAATGAAGTCTGAATTGTGAGATATAAACTGTCAAGTCTGTTTTTTATTCTCAGAACTGCATGATATAAATTTGCAAGTGCGAGTTATAAAGTCAGAATTGCAATATATAAACTTTATATAAATATAAAATTGTGGGAAATGAAGTCAGAATTGTGATATATTCAAAAATATATATTTTTTCCTGCTCAGGAAAATTTCCTCAAATTTTTTTCCCTCAGAATTGTAAGATATATAATCACAATTGCGAATTCTAAAGTTAGAATAATATAAAGGATATCAAGTTAGAATTGCAAGTTTATATCTCACGATTCTGACTTTTTCATTAACACGTTTCGCTTTACTGACGCATGCGCAGTGCCAGTAACCGTTTCACGGTCAATAGCATCGTAAATCCTTAAATACATTTTCTTATTTGTATTTTTTTTTTTAAATGTGTGCACATTTATAACACCATTCTTTGTATTATATTACTTTTGCATCAAATTACAAAAAGATAGTTTACGCTAATGCGAGGGTGTTTCTAATGCGTCTATGAGAGGAATAAACTTCACATAGTTTTGTTACTATGAACATAATTAACTTTTCAAATATATCCCATGTACAATGTATTCTCTTACATATACGTGTAAACCATGTAAAGCAGCAATATATTACAGCTGTGTTTTAACCCGGAAGTTTTTGTATCCCGATTTGGAGGCTGGCTTCGCAGTTTTGGCATTAAATGCAGGGTTGCCAAATCCGCAGTTTTACCCCGGAACGCGACTGAGCTAGTTTTGGCAGTGAAAATGCCTTTTTTGAGAAGCAATAGGTCTGGTTTTGTTACGCAGACCTGGCAACCCCGATTGAAAGAACGTACAGGTGAATCTACGGGTGTCTAAAGTGAAACGGGTATCGCACATCCAGAAATGAAAACAACTTACTTCCTCGCGAACTTTCTTATCACTTCTTTGAGCGTCATGGTTGGTTTGTCATTCTCTAAACTTGCCAGGCCAACGATACCCGCGATAGCGCATCACTTTGGGACAAAAGGCAGATACGAGGAAGTGAACCCACATCTTTTAGATGACATTTTGTTTGTAAACAAATCACTGGTAGCACCCCCCTCTCCAGATTGCAGTCCCATTCACATAGTGTCGGTTATACGTCACGGAACGCGCTATCCAACCACCAAAAATGTGAAAAAGATCGCGCGATTGTTTGATCTGGTCGTGTCTCACGCGTCGGGTTCAGCCTCATGGCTAAATGACATTAAGACATGGAAGATGTGGTACACCGAAGACATGGACGGAAGGCTGGTGGAGAAAGGGCGCGATGACCACCGGTATTTGGCTATGAGACTGGCAAAGTCGTTCCCTTCTTTGATTTCTAAGGATCATCTCCGTGCCAACCGCATTGAGTTCATTACCAGCTCCAAGCATCGCTGTGTTGATAGTGTCAAAGCTTTTCAAGAGGGGCTTCACCGACTCTGGGATGTTCAGGGTAGGCTGGGATGTTCTTGGTGTCTTAAACATTTTAAAGAGAGTTCATCCAGAAATAAAAATGATTCTCACCCTCAAGACATGACCTGTATGACTTTAGAAGATGTTAAGTTAGTAACCAAACAGTTTTGGTGAGCACTGACTTGTATGGACAGAAAATCAGTGGGACATATCTCAAAGTGACCTTTTTATGTTTCATTCAAGTTTAGATTGACATGACTTAATGAGCAATAAATCCAGATGAATTCCAGCAAAATCCTGAATATTTCTTAATACTATCTACTTCACAGTGCTTATTTTTCTTTATATTTAAATAAAACCACATCTTCTGATAATTTTCTGATTTAAATTAAAGTTGTAGCACTTTTGGCATTAAAAGACATTAAAACACATTTCCTCAGTTTCTTTGCCATAACAACATTGTTTTACTATTTTGTAGATATGGATTACAAACACTATGTGGATGATTCACTCATGAGATTCTTTGACCATTGTGAGAGATTTGTTGAAAGTGTTGAGAAAAACAAAACCGCTTTGAAGGAGGTAGAACGCTTCAAATCTTCAGCAGAAATGGGTGAAGTACGGAGGAAAATATCCAGTCGCCTTCAAATTCCATACAATCAATTCACCCCAGGTATTTTTTGTCCTATTGTTCCAGTGTTGTTGCTAAATGTAAATTTGACAATTAAAATCTTGATTTTAAATGTGTTTGCTAGAAATGGCAGAGGCAGCTTTCTTTTTGTGTTCCTATGAGTTTGCCATCAAATCAGAAAACTCCCCTTGGTGTGAAATGCTGGATGTGTCTGATGCTCAAGTACGTATGTCTGGTTGGAAATTAAACATTTCAATTTTTAGTGGATAGAATAAATGGTATTAAGATTAAAATACTAATTATATATGCCAGCTCTATTGCATACAAATGTTTTTACTCAGCATTTATTACACCTCGCAAGCAGTAATGACAACTTAAATAAATAAATAATGGCAGTTTAGGTAATACTCTGAATTTAAGATTCGACTTGAGCTCATAAAAAATTCTATTGAGCCTAGAGTTCTCCTGAGTTTCAAATGTATGATCTCTTTTCCGGTAACATGTTTTGGGTTTCTTTTTAGGTCTTGGAGTACAAAAATGACCTGAAACAGTACTGGAAAAGGGGATATGGACATGACATCAACCATAAATCAAGCTGTCCCCTCTTTCATGATATTTTCAAGCGTCTTGATAAGGCTTCTAATGACTACAGGTTAGGAGTTTGAGATATGGACTGGCTCCCATCCTATTTGTGGTGTATTTGTCCACTTAAAACTATCCATAGTACTTACTGATATTTGTGTTAATTTGTGTTTTTACTATTTCCTGTAATTTAACAGACTTGGAAAGGTAAAAAAGACGGCCACCATCCAGGTTGGACATGGTGAAACCCTACTGCCTCTGCTCTCTCTGATGTCCTTCTTTAAGGATAAAAAACCTTTAACTGCAGAGAATTTTTCATTGCAGTACAACCGCAAATTCCGCTCCAGTCAGATTGTACCTTATGCTGCAAACTTAGTCTTTGTGCTGTATGAATGCAGTGATGGACTCAGAATACAGTTGTTTCTCAATGAGAAGCTAATGACCTTTCCCAACATCAGCCATTCGGCTCCACTGTATGAAACGGTCAGAAAACATTACTCAAAGCTCCTTAATGGCTGTGAGTTTAATAAAGAATGTAATGTGCCTCAGTCAAACCTCAGGAACACTGAACTTTGAGTTAGGTTATTAAATAGTGGATTGCAAGGATCAATTACTATGCACTTGCATTGACTGCATCTTTATGTTGTATTTTTGATTCTGTTTTTTTCTTCATGTTGTGGTTGAAGGTTTGATATGTTGCTTTATTTATTTTAATGGTTACTTAAATTGCCAGAGGGCGGTGACATTTGTGCTTTCAGAATAATTTATGTTTGTTCTTGTTTTATTTGCCAAAGAGAATTATGGTTATACAGTGCCAAATCTTTTGTAATGATATTTTGTATAATGAAAGCAACTTTCACTGGGTGGGTTTTCATAACAGTCTAAGACTACTTTGGATTGGACCCAATCTTGAAAATGGGTTGTTTAAAAAGAAATCTGAAATCATGGTTTTAATCTTGATCAAACCTTTTGGTATGTGTTGACTGGGACACAATTGATACAACAACAACAAAAAGCCAAGGATTTTTTTCAGGAGCAAAATGTAATAAAATATTTATTCAAACTTTCATATTTTTGCACTTGCTTTGCTTAATAATTAGGGGTATAAAAAGTACATACAAATTTAAGTATATGCATTTTTGTCCACGTATAATCACTAAACAGCTGTTCATATCAATTGCAATTTTCACATAATTTTTTTTATGCTGATAATGCAATTTGTAAACACTGATGCAATATATCTTGTGACTCTATGAGTGGGTGGGGGGGTATATAAATATAAAAGAGCAAAAGAGACTGCAGATATGATAATTAAATATTCATTTTTTCATAGTATTTTAGCACTTCCGTTTTGGGTGTTGTAAGAGATAAGCTGAGAGTAGTAAGTGAGAATCAGTCGCTATGCAGTCGTGATTGTGACGTGAGCAGCGCACGCTGATCTGATGGTGGGAGGATTTCAGGAAGAGTGCCGAGTGCTACGTGTCCAAAATATCCTGACTTCCACAACTTTACTTTACTTTTACTCAGTGTTAGTCTCTCAAGGGTCACGTCTTTAGAAAGCCTCTGCGCGTGTTCGCTTGTTACATCATGTCTGGGATGAAAAAGCAAAGAACGGTACGTTTTCAGATGTCCGGCTCTTTTTTTTTGGCTTTTGTTTCTTTCTCGCTGAACTTTTAAAAGTTGCATCGATAGGAACTACTAAATGTCAACAGACTTTAAAACACAGTAAAGATCTTTTTATGAGTACTAATGACTTTAACTGTTTCTAGAGCATGCATTTATTACAAAAAAACGTTGATTTTGAAGGACATTCACACAAAGTAAGAGTTGCTAGAGTTAATCATCCGTGTAAGTTACGGAACTACTGGAAAAAAAATGTGGAGTGGCAGCCCCTTAAAATAACACAAATGTTTGTTTACGGCGAAACTATTTAAAATGTAAATCTGTGGTGATGTGGCAGGATGTTATGATTCAGGTTTATCCTTTTCATCACCTTAACTTTTTTAGAGCTTTTGTCTTGTATAAATGAAACTTACATTTTTTTTTTTTTTGCATGGCAGAATTTATATGCCACCATGCTTCACAAAGAGCATTCTTGTGATCTGAAATATAACTACAAAAAATCCCATGTAAGATTAATGGTATTTGTAATTCAGTTCCATATAAAGACAGATTTTTCATATCTTCAGTCAAAGAGACACTATGTACCAGTGGGAATTTACATACCCCAGGGTTACTTGCATCAAGCTGGGATTTCTTGTGTATCCAAAGAGCCTTGGTGCAGAGAGAGAGATGGCTCTGGTCCAGCTGGACACCTCTCCATGGGCCTGCATGAATGGCCTTGTTTGTTCTTTCAGTTCTCTTCCCGAAGCCGCTCCCTCCTCAGGTCCTGATGACCAAGTCAGATACACGAGAATATAATACACAAGAACACTACTGTGTGAATGAAACCGTTCAGAAGAAAAATGTGTATTAGTATTCTTTTGTACGATGTAATTCTGCTCTTCAGTGAGATGTGGCTCTGGGATGCTAATGTTACATTTTCTCAAAGTTAATTTTAAAGGGACAGTTCACCCCTAGATTAACATTCTGTCACAATTTACTTATCTTAAATCAGTATCGGTAAGGATGGAAATGATTCAGTGACTTGCAGATTGTTCTCATGCTTACTTTTCAAATCACATACATATCTACTTTTTGTTTCGCCTGTAGGATCTGCACAGAGCAACCAATGTTGTGTACCAGGCTCACCATGTGAGCAGAAGCAAGCGTGGGCAGGTGGTTGGGACCAGAGGTGGATTTCGCGGATGCACTGTCTGGCTGACAGGTGGGAATTTCTCCTGTAAAACTAGGAAATTTGATCAAACTGTTCATTTAAGATAGTTCACTATTAAATGAAAATTCAGCTATAAATTACTCACCCTCATGTTCAGATCCGAATGACTTCCTTTCTTCTGTGGAATAGAGAAGAAGATGTTTGGCAGATGTCAGACAGTCACCATTCACTTAAAATATGACATATTTTTCCTATACAGTTTACGTCAGTGTTTCTTTTTTGTCTACAGGGCTGTCTGGCGCTGGAAAAACTACAATTGGATTTGCTCTTGAGGAATATCTAGTGTCTCATGCCATTCCTTGCTACTCTCTCGATGGTGACAATATTCGACATGGCCTAAATAAGAACTTGGGCTTCACAGCCACAGACAGAGAAGAGAACATCCGACGCATTGCTGAGGTGGCCAGATTGTTTGCTGATGCTGGACTGGTTTGCATCACCAGTTTTATTTCTCCATTTACAAAGGTGGGGTGATATTTAATGACATCAGAGGTTCCTATATTACATTAAGGTTTAACACAAATCCTAACTCAGATGGATAAGAGGATGATTTTACATGTGCATACAACAGGATCGAAACGATGCCAGGAAGATCCATGAGAGCGCGGGTCTGCCGTTCTTTGAGGTGTTTGTAAATGCCCCTCTGGAGGTGTGCGAGAGCAGAGATGTCAAAGGACTTTATAAAAGAGCCCGTGCTGGAGAGATTAAAGGTATTTAGGAAAATAAATCTATAAATTCATTGCTTGGACAGAAGCATATTTAAAATTTAAATAGAAGAAAATAGGTAACACCAAATCACACACTTGACATATTTTAGATTTAAAGGGATAGTTCACCCAAAAATGTGAGTTCTGTTATAACTTCCCTTTATGTCATTCTAAACCTGTAAGACATTCATTCATCTTTGGAACACAAAAAATATATTTTTATTTAAATCTAAGAGTTTTCTGACCCTATATAGAGACCAATGCAATGGTTCAACCATAATGTTATGAATCTATGAGAACTTGTTATGTGCAAAGAAGACAAAAATAACAATTGTTTAGAATTTTGTTTTCTTTGCACGCAAAAAGTATTCTTGTAGCTTTATAACATCACGGTTGAACCACCTGGTCTATTTTAATGACATCCTTACTACCTTTTTGGGCCTTGAATGTATAAGTTGCATTGATGTCTATGGAGGTTTGGATTCCATCAAAAATATATTAATTTGTGGTCTAAAGATGAATGAAAGTCTTGCGGGTTTGGAATGGCAAGAGAGTGAGTAATTAATAACAGAATTTTAATTTCTGGGTTAACTATCCCTGTAAGAATGCAGAGCAGAGCATTTTCCAATAACCTCATTTCCATTAATGCATCAAGAAAACATTATATATTTTTTACTCAATATGTAGGTTTTACGGGAATAGACTCTGATTATGAGAAACCTGAAGCCCCTGAGCTTGTGTTGAAGACTGGCGAGCTTACTGTCAATGACTGCATTCAGCAGCTAGTGGATCTCTTGAAGGAACAGGTGGGTCGTTCTTTCATTTCTGGTGATCAAATGGTTGCTTGTGTTTTGCCAGTTGTCCCTTTCTTTATGCAAGCACACAGACTGTGAGTTTTCAGTTGGGAAATGTTGAAACATCACTGATTCGTTATGACAGGATATTGTGCCCACTGGGGTGACAGAAGAAGTGAATGAGCTTTTTGTTCCTGAAAACAAGCTAGACCTGCTGCTGAGTGATGCCAATATACTCCCCACTTTAACCATCACAGAGGTAATGCAAGCCTTCACGAACACACATATAACCACCCTGCGTGTTACACCACAGGCATGTCATCACAGTTCAGTTAACAGAAAGCTTTTTACTGTAACCTTGTCATTGGAAATAGAAATCTACTGCATAATTCAGTTCTGCAAAAGCAACTAAAAGCACTACTTTAGAAAAAAATAAACTGTAGTTAAGTCATAGTTGTTATTTTATGGCAAATTTATAATGATGGAACACTCTATAATATTGTACCAAATTTAACAGAAAGTTCATGCCCATAAGTACTTGTCACAAAACCCTCTGCAATTGTGTCTTTTCCCTGCAGATGCCATATTTTGCATTTGATTTATGTTATCCTCTGTACAACACAGCCATGTGCTATTTTGGTACTTTATGGTAAACTTGGTCATAAATGGTCGGCCTTGTCATGAAATTAATTAAAGTTCTGTTTGTATGTTTCTCTTTGGTCCTGTAGCTGGATTTGCAATGGATACAGGTTCTATCTGAGGGCTGGGCGACTCCTCTGAGGGGATTCATGAGGGAGAGGGAATTCCTGCAAGTCTTGCACTTTGGAACTTTGCTTGATGGTTAAGACATTTCTAAACTGTTGGCGCACTAATATAGTGTTTATAACTAGTGTTTCAATGTAATTTAATTACAGCTAACATTTTTAGAAAAATAGTGAGGTTTGATCCTAGACATTTTTCAGATTTTATTTCATGCTTTTTTTATTTTTGGATAAATAATGTATACTCTGAGCTTTAGCAATAACACACTACCATTCAAAAGGTTTTTTTCCCCAAATAGAAATACATACTTTTATTCAATAAGGATGCATTAAATAGACATTCATAGTGTTTCAAAATATTTGTATTCCAAATAAACACTGTTCTTTTGAGCTTTCTATTCATCAAAGAATCCTGATGATAAAAATATTAATCAGCCCAACTGTTTTCAACACTGATAATAATAAGAAATATTTCTTATGCACCATATCGGCATAAAATTATTTCTGAAGGATCAGGTGACACTAATGACTGCTGAAAATCAGGTTTTACCCCTATTTATAATTTATATTTAAATTGTTATAATATAGTGCAATATTATTATTATTTTTTTTATTAAATAAATGCAGTCTTGGTGAACATAAGGGACTGCTTTCAAAAAATTACCAGCTCCAAAACTTTGAACAAGTGGATATAATATGAAATATTAATTAATAATAGCATAGTAATAATCAGTTATATTATAATCAATAATGCATTTAATTGGCAGATTTACTTAATGTAATAACATAAAACTTGAAATAATATTAATGCTGATAATAAAAAAGTAATTAATAACTGGTAATATTTTATGTTTAGGTGGAGTCATCAACATGTCTGTTCCCATTGTGCTGCCTGTATCCAAAGACGACAAGGAGAGGCTTGATGGTGGTGCTGCTTTTGCCCTGGAGTTCAAAGGTCAAAAGGTGGCAATCATGCGTAACCCTGAGTTTTATGAGCATCGTAAAGAAGAGAGATGTGCCAGGCAGTGGGGGACAACATGTCCCCAACATCCATACATCAAGGTGAGAAGACATATCTCTGTGTCATTGCTTTTTATGACAGTTGTATGTTATATTTACTAATACAAGCAGCCAATGAAATGTCACCTTTTATGCGTCGTACAGATGGTAATGGAGAGTGGTGACTGGCTGGCTGGTGGAGACCTGGAAGTATTTGAGAGAATTAGGTGGAATGATGGTCTTGACCAGTACCGTCTCACTCCTCGCGAGCTTAGACAGAAATTTAAAGAAATGAGAGCAGGTAAAAGTGAAACTGGGACCTAAGATTAATCTTATTGTGATGGATCACACTATAATGATGCTGTAGTGAATGTAACACTACCCCTAATACAAGGTCATTCCAATATGTTTGTGCTAGACAAAAACCTTCTGCAATTGCCTTTCCCTTGCAGATGCCATTTTTGCATTCCAATTGCGTAATCCTGTGCATAACGGCCATGCGCTCCTGATGCAGGACACTAAGCGTCGTCTGTTGGAGCGAGGCTACAAAAAGCCTGTGCTGCTGCTGCATCCTCTGGGTGGCTGGACCAAAGAGGATGATGTCCCGCTTGACTGGCGCATGAAACAGCATGCTGCTGTTCTGGACGAAGGAGTGCTGGATCCTGAAAACACCATTGTGGCCATTTTCCCCTCACCCATGATGTATGCTGGGCCTACAGAGGTCAGACTTTTATTATTCTTAAGAAAAAAAAAAAAGGAGGTAGTCTAATAAACACAAAACTGTTCCTGACCTGCAGCCATTGTAGACCTTTTTTATTACAAATAATTAAGTTGAACCAATTCTCAACTGCACAAACATTTTGTCCTTATAGGTACAGTGGCATTGTCGAGCTAGGATGATCGCTGGTGCCAACTTTTACATTGTAGGACGAGATCCAGCAGGTATGCCCCATCCAGAGACAAAGAAGGACTTGTATGAGCCCACACACGGTGCAAAAGTGCTGACCATGGCGCCAGGCCTCACCTCTCTAGAGATTATTCCCTTCAGAGTTGCTGCATACAACAAAGTTAAGAAGGCTATGGACTTCTATGACAAGGAAAGGTATGTAAATGTTTCATTTCAGCCCTCAGGACTGCACTTAAACTCTCTCTCTCTCTCTCTCTATATATATATATATAGTGTATATTGTGTGTATGCGTGCATGTGTTCATATATACATATACATACCCACACATATATGTATATAGATTATTAAATATAAACTGTCACAAAACTCATTATAATGAGTGTAACATTTAGCTTTAAATAACGTGTTTTAGTGTGAAATAACACCTAAAACATACCTCTCGTTCTACTGTTTTATTTATTTTAAGGTTTTAATAATTAAAAAATCTACTATATTACATTAATTTGTATATATAATATTTTACCACTTTTTACAAGAATTGTTCACCCTTCACAGCTGCTTCAACAGGGACTTGTTGAATCTTAAGCTGAAGTCGACTGCTTTTTTTGTTTTTTAGACATGCTGAATTTGAGTTCATCTCTGGGACCAAAATGCGGAGCCTTGCCCGCAGTGGGGAGAACCCCCCTGATGGCTTCATGGCCCTAAAAGCATGGAAAGTCCTAGCTGAATACTACAGTTCTCTACAAAAGGACCAGTGAACACGAGGATCTGGACTGTATATGCAGACATACAGTTAAGCTCTATATAATCTATTTTATTAGAACTGATAGAAATAGGTTTATAGAAAAATGCATTATATACTATAGTCCTACATTGTAGTAAAATATATATAAAATCTTTATTAATCAGATCTACTATACATTTTTAGATAAATGCTATCTATATTTATGTCCTGCAAATTACTTTAAAATGCAGTATGTTTTGTCCCGAGATCACAGTGTATAAAAACATTGATGGATTAAACTACACAGCTGCTGCTGTTTCAGTGGTGTTTTAGACTTATAGTCGGATCAAATAAATTGAAGTATGCCTGACAGTAATAGGACCAATATATTTCCTACCTCAACTACAGCTTTATTTGGAATATGATAAGTGTTTGTCTTGGCAGTATTTCCACCAGTGTAGAACTCAATGTATATACAGAATAATTCTATCAAATTCTTTTATAAGAACTAAAAAACAAACGTTCAGTACTGGCAGCAGAGTATAACCACACTCAAATGTATTTGACATTAACACAATATTGTCTTGCAGTGCACTTCAGTGTGCCTTAATGTAAATGTGGCATTGTTACTTTCCGAAATGAACGAGTTACTGCAAAGAGCGACGCATGAATGTGAATTGTGCTGAATGCATAAACATGAAACTCTTGAGGAACCCAATGTAAAGGAACAAGAGCATATTTATTGTCTTACCAGTTCTTAACAGACCAACCTAACATATTTATTATCTTACAGGAAATGTATTTGCTTCCTTCTACTTTTTTGTACAAACTTGTGAGATTTACATTTTGTAATTTCTTAAAATATCTGATGTACTGTGCACAGGGCAAGTCATTCCAATAAACTTCATAAAGACAAAACCATTGTCATCCAATTTTTTTTACAGTGTAAACAAAACATTTCAGACATATTCTGACTTCTAAACATATTTAGACTGAAAAGAGCAGCAGACTATTGTGAATTAGGAAACCTAATGACTGAAAAGTACTTTTATACAACTGTACAATTGTATTGCTGGCAAGATGGTTGTTCAATCCATAGACCGTTCTCTCCAGAAGAATATTTTTTTTCTTTCAAGTCTCCTGCACCCAACCAATCACCCAAAATAACCTGACAGACAAACACAAACCTAACAGCAACGGCTTGGCACTGGCCCCACATATTCTGTGCAAGCATATTTAAGGTTTTGCAAATAAATATCTATAAAACATGCAATCACATAACCTCTACTCTGGGCCTAAGTCAAAACAACTTATAAATGGCTTATAAATGTGTAAATGCATCTCAGTCAAATCATTCACTCGCTGGGAGAAAACAAGCAGGTGAAGCTAATCCAAGTTAAAATTGTGTTAATGAACACACTGTATTTTTGTGCTCACAAATCAGCTGATTTGTTACATGTTGGTGATTGTAAAACATTAAATAAAATGTGCATTACATAACTGGAAATAGTAACTACAGTGTTGCCTATCTTGACAAACCACAGGCTTTTAATGAACAAGCAAAACCACACAACCCAAAGCAAACCTATGAAGACAAACACAATGGGCCTTATTCTTGAAACACAAGCAGAATTAATTTTAATGTAAATTCTTCATTCTTTTATAAACTGTCCCGAATGAAGCAACAATTTACTTCAGAATTATTTTACACAATTTACTCAAATTCATTGTTTTTTTGTGTTAAATAAGGCTCCTTTATTGAATGGCAAAGCTTTGTATGGAAATTAGTGCAAAAAAGATCAGAGGGGGAAAAAATCATTTTACCTTTTATAAATCCTGAGTTCCCCCTTTTGCAAAACTTGATGATATGTCACAAATAAGAGAAAAACACCCAATCTAGGTTCTCATTTTTTTTAACAGCAGCATTACGTTCAGTCCAGCGGTACATGCATAAACATCTCTTGCACTCCTGCAGATTTGGACTTCCTCATCTTCTCGATTGCCCTCTGCAAGTCTTCCTGTCTGATTGGGCGGATGAAGTCTTCATCTGGACTATCATGGGATGGAAGAGAATTAATAACATGGACATGGTGCAGATCAGTTTCACAATGATACAAATTTAAATGGTTTATGCTAAACATTGTGTGAATGTGACCCCAAAATGTAAAATACGTTTTGTGCTGAGGCTGAAGCACTTTGTTAAGAGTTTACCTTTCTTGGCGCACAAATTCACGAACACAGAGCAGAGCAGCATCTCGGCACATCTCTCTGAGGTCACTTCCTGAGAACCCATCAGTCTGTTTTGCAACTTCACCAAAGTCCACAGCAGTCTCCACCTTCAGAAAATGAAAAATCCTTTCAGCACTTACAACTTTCCATAGCCATACAGTTCAGTTAACAAAATACTTACATTCTCATTCTCCAGGATCAGTTTTAATATGTCTTTCCTCTGCTTGATATTCTAAATACACACGGCAAATGATCATTTATAAAACACACTACAGAGTTTACAGATTCAACAGTGAAATTTTATTTTAAATGTAAACTTTATAAACATTTGGAGTTAACTTACAGGCTGATTGATGTGGAATCTTGTGGGCATCCTTCGGAGTATAGCAGAATCAAGATCTTGTGGCCGATTCGTGGCTCCCATTATTATGACCTTTGTGCAGAAATCACAAAACATCAACAACACCCTAATTTGCATCTTGGATTACTAATATATATATATATATATATATATATTAATTGTACCTGGCAGTTGTAGTCAGTATCCAGTCCGTCCCATAAGCTCATGAACTGAGCCTTCATCATGGCGGTGGCCTCATGATCTGAACTTGAGCGACTCCTCAAAAACGAATCTAAAACGGACAACGGTTAGGGTTTTCACACTGTCACACTCCATAACCCTGGGTTATTTTACTTCTAAACCCTGCTTTTACACTAGTAATTTATAAGTGGGTTAGCACTGCTTTTTCTCTGGAGGAAATGAAACCAAGGAAACACAGCACACAGTTATAGACTGGTTTAAAAAAAAAAAACCTTTCTAGAATGGCACAGGGTTAACTATTTCAGGTGTAAAAAAGCCCAAATGACAAATAGAACCTTATTGCTTATTATGTGACTTTATAAATGAACCGATTAAGGTTCAAAAGCAGATTTTCAGTTATCCATAAATGTGCAATGAAGTTAAAGATATTTAGCTTTAAAAGCAAAGCATAAACTGCATAACTACTAAATCTGGAACTACACATAGATCTATAGATGTATTTACCGATCTCATCGATGAAGATAATAGAAGGTTGTAACTTGATGGCCAGCGAAAACACGGCTGCAGCTAGTTTCTGGGATTCTCCATACCATTTGTCAGTGAGAGTGGAAGGTTGCAGGTTAATGAAGCGGAATCCAGCCTCTTTGGCAGTAGCTTTGGCTATAAGAGTTTTCCCACAGCCTGGAGGCCCATACAGCAGCACACCTGAGATGACGACATGCAAACCACCTCAGAATAAAGTGTGGAGTTCAGTTATAAACACTTTCAGGAAACATTTTCGTCCTAGTGCCTACCTTTGGGTGGCTGAAGAAGCCTGGATCCTTCAAACAGATGTCTCTTCTGGATCGGAAGTATAACAGTGTCTTTCAACTCAGTTATGACTTCATCCAGACCTGCAATGTCATGCCATGTAATCTGCAAACAGACATAAATGATTTGTGTAACTTGCATGAGCACTCAATATATACCAGTAGGCTGTGATAAGAGACAATTAAGGACTGGTAAGTCAGACTATGCTAAAATTCCTCACCTGCATAGTCAATGGATCCACAAGATGAGCCGCAATGCTCATCTCATATTCAGAAAGCTTTACATTCTGCACTCCAATCTGTCGCATGAGTTTCTCTGCCTGTGAGGAGGCAATAAAACCTAACATTAAACTTGAGCCTTTGGTAAAGCTATGCTTTGCGAAAAATACAACTTAGTACGACTGTATTATGTTGAACAAACCTGTGGCAAACAACGGAACAAAATACAATACAATGACAATGAATATTAAGTCTACATGAAAAGTGGATAGGACTATATAGGACAAGGAAGTAAACAGGGTTGAGAAGTACCGGATTACATGTAATCGTTACAGTTACATTTGGAAAAAAATGGTAATACTATCAGGATTACATTTGCTTCATATAAAATTATAGAAATTAGTTTTTTGATATAACGCTGTATTTAGCACTGCTTCATCATACAGTAGTTTCTGGTTCTGTTTACTGTAATTTGTAACTGTAACAGAACACATTTTTACAGTAATCCTCCCAACCCTGGAAGTAAACCATTAAAAAGCAACAGAATCCTGTAAACTACTGAAATGAGAAGGCATACCTGCTTTTGTGCCTCCACTTTCTGTTTTCGTGTTGGATCAATAGCATCCACCATCCACTTTATTGTGAAATATGTGACGGCACCAAATATTGTGAGGCGAAAGAGTAAACCTATGACCTCGTTCCGGCCCAAAGGGCGAGTGATATTGTCTGTTGGAATCTCTTTGAGTACCATCTTCTTACATGTGCCTGCAAAATAAAACAATAAAATCTCGAACACTTGGTCCAAATACAGGAAATACGTCATGTAAGTAGAGAAGTGCTCAAGTGCAAAACGCAAGTGTGGGTATTGAGACAATTTATAGTTATTAATACAATTACTCCGTAGTCGCTCCGTGGCAAGATTTGCGCCTAATTAATAATAATCATAATTAAACAGTAACACCTTTTGTTATAGTTATGAGGCAATTTCGTTTTATTTTCATTTTCATTAACGTAATTTTTACTTAAGAGCTTTCCTGTGACCTTCCTGTGAAAAACAGATCACATACCTGAACCGTCTTTATTACTGTGTATTGGAAATACTGTTGTAAAAAAGAAGCTTCCTTTTAATCTGACGATTCATTGACGTCCAGCGATCAGCATTCTTAGCCAATTTTATTCATCTTTTTACTCTTCTACTATTGCGGCTTCGTCTTCTGCTTCTGCTTCTTCTTCTTCTATGGTTTATTAGCGATTGGTAAAGATGCTTAGGTGTATTACCGCCACCAAATGGCTAGGAGCGCACTGTTAATTTTAGATAATCTACCAAATTACTGATAGCAGAAAGTCCATAACTTCAAAAATGACAAAATTGCCAAAGCTACTTCAATTTAGCAGCTCTATGCATTCTTACAGCTCTTACATGTTGTGCCTACTGAATGACATTAAGCACTGTTAGACATACAAGTCCAAAGATAATGATGTGAAGATGACCTCCAAGAATCAAAAAAATCACTTCCTGAGAACCCATAGATTTCAGACTCCACCTTCAGAAAACTGAACATTAATATTCCAAATCTAATAACATTTTAATAACCTGACAATTCAATAAATAATATTTTAATATAATATCATTCTTCAAGATGAGTTTTAGTATGTCCTCCCTCTGATTGACATTCTAAATACACAAACAGATGATCATTTGAAAAGGATTAAATTGTAAAACTGAAAATTTTATTTAAACTATCAAAAATATTTTGAGCTACAGGCTGAAAGATGTGGATTTTTCTGGGCATCCTTAGGAGTATAGAAGAAGCAGGAGAGTGTGGCCTATTGGTGGCTCCCATTATTATGACCTTTGCAAAGAAAGCAATCACTGCACATCAGTTAAGAAAAGGAACCTGACTTTCATTTTGGGTCAAAAAATATCCTGGAATGCCGGCTCCAATACTTAATCGACTGGGAAGGATATGGACCAGAGGAGAGATGCTTGATCAGGAGCATGTTTTAGACCCCATGCTTACCACTGAATTCCATCAATTGAATCCTAACCGTCCTGTCCCTAGAGGGCGTGGCCACCCTCGCGGTCGGTTGCGAGTGTCAGGAGACGCTCTTGCCAGCAACAGTCACTCGCTCCCATTCACCAAAATACTAATCACGCGCACCTGGAGTCACTTACCGACTACGCTTAAAAGGACGCTCTGCCCACATGATCCTGCATGTCTGCCCAAGCCTTCTACTTACCTGTTTGGAATCTGGAACCTTTGCAAACACTGAGTATTCCCTTACTCTACACATGAGTGCTTACCTTTTGAAGTGTGTCTATGAGACTGCAACACCCGATTCAGTGCATATTTACCTGCATAATTATCTCCTTGTCAATGTTCCTTCAGACTGTGAATAAAAACAAACTTTATTGAAGTTCCGTGTGGTCATCCTTACTGAGCATGACACCAACACTGTTCCACCCATCTCTCAATTCTAAACCATTATAACCGTATCCTTTCATCCTTATCTTATTGTTATCTAAAACATTTAATCAATGAAAAAATACCACAAATTCAGTGATAAATGAATTTTCAATTAACCTTGTAAATTGCAAAACTTCTGAAATGAAACTGCATAGCAGTTTTTGTGCCTCAGCTTTCTGTTTTCTTGTTGGATCAATAGCATCAACTATCAACTTTATTGTAAAATAGGTGACTGCTCCAAATGCTGTAAGGAGTAAGCTCAAACTTATGACCTCATTGCGGTTAAATGGTCAAACAATATTGTCAGAACTAATCTTTTTCAGTTGAATCTTCTCATAGTCATCTACAAAATAAAAATAAATAAATAAATAAATAAATTCATAAATTACCCATTTAGACACTTCTTCCACACTTGAAAATTTACTGATTAGCTACAGTAGTTGCCGTTTTGTGCAGCTGCTGTTCAGTTTCACTAAGCTCTCAGACAGCTCTCTCATTATAATTAAATAAAGAACCAGCACAGTTGGCTTTCCTTTTCACTGGAGAGTTCATATTACTGAACTAAGACGTGCTTATTCATGTTAATCCTGAGAGCTCTAAACTTCCATCATTAAATTTCAAATGAAATCAGCAGACAATAAATAAGTTGCCTTTCTTTAATAAAAAAATGTATAAATTAACTACTTTCGTCAGTGATTAGGATAACAGAACATGGAAAGATACACATAATGAGATATATCTGATTTATATATGTGTATTGTGAAATATGTATTTTAATATCCCTCTTTGACTGGGATGAAAAATGTGTACAATGCAATCACGGTGTGGTCTTTCTTACTGTCCAATGACAACTCATCTTACATTTTATTTAGCAGAGGAGGGCTAAAAAGCTTGACTTTTGTAGCCCCTTAACCTACACTGTACCACAGACGGGCAATTGCTTTATTTGATATCAATTAATCAATCCGTTTTCATACACTATATGCCTTTTTTAGCTTTTAAAACATTTTCTTTCTTATATTATTTAATATTATTATTTCTCTAAACAGTCTGTACTAACAATATACTTTTGCACATTTCAGCACTTTCAACAGATATTTACTTTTTATTTGTGTTCTTAGTTTATTATTTCTGAACAGATCAATATTGTTTTCTATGCAGTCAAGTCAAGCAGTGGTCTTCTGGCATCTCCATGTAGGCTACTTTAAAACCGTTGACTTGGAATTTCCAGGACCACCAGATCTGGCATTGGATCAGACTCAGGAATGAGCTCTGGCCTGGATATAGGCATGATCAAAATCCTCCTCCTCTTATCCCACAGTAAGGAGAAACCCCATAATCTGCAGCAATAGATCCAGAAATTTGCCCGAACATCCCTTGAGGACCAGTCTTGGGCAACGCTCACTCAAGAGGCTTGTATAATCCCACTTGAAAGTGATTACATAAAGACATCTCTGAGTTAGCAAGATGTAAAAACCTATTGAGATGGTCCTCAAAGGAACAATACTTGGGGTAGAGGAGGATTTCTTACGATTATAACTTCTGGATAGAAATTGTGCAGTCACTGTGCGGTGAAGGTTTTAGTGCATGTGTTTTGTGTTGCTGTGAAATGTTGTATACTTTGAAAGGTTGTGCACATGCTCAACGCATTGTTGTCAAAACTGAAGTGTACTTTGGGGAAAACTCTGTAGGAAAGCAGCCATCCAGGAGCAGGATTAGATATCCCATGCTATAAATGGACTACACACACTTTTACAACAAACACCCTGAGGCTGCATTTATTTTTTATGGGTATTTTAATGATCTAACTTGAGAAACGTTGCTCTTAAATAATATAAGCATTTCCCACATGAGGTGATCAGATTGGTTTAACAATGCTGTTTTACCAATAAAGGACAATTAAAACACACACTTATTTTGTAATTTAGTATCAGAGAATCCTGGCACATATTGTGAGTGTACTTTGATTGAGGTGAAGTAATATCAATCTAACGTGACATTAATGTCTGAAAACAGGGAGTTTCTTTACAATAGGTCTCTGTATTTATAGACAAAAACTATCTATCTAGCCAGATTCTCTTAGGAAAACATGCATTATTTCTTTATTATAGAGTTTGGAAGCATTGCCTCTCTCTCTCTCTCTCTCTCTCTCTCTCTCTCTATATATATATATATATATATTACTAAAGAGAGAGGAGCTATTACTATTACTGGTTTGATTTTGTTAGTCATCACTCACTATAATATAACTATATGCTTTAAAATAATTGAATGTAATCACATATATATATATATATATATATATATGTTAAAGATATTATGAGATATAAGTGATATATTACACCCATAAATAAAAAAAATAATAATTACAAAATAATATAACTTTAGCTATTTTTATTTCATTTCATTCAGTTGATTCATTTTTATATATTCACATTCATTTTATATATACATTTGCTTTTATGTTTTAACTATACACTGCTACTTAACTTTTCCTTCAAACAGGTTTAAAAAGGAGGGGTTGTTCTGGAAAACAGGAGAATGTGTCAATGTAATACCCATAAACTTTCTTTCTAGATTATTCTGACAGATGGCGCTGTAGAATAAAAATTTGCCATGTAAAACGCCGCTAGAACCTTCCACCTCCGTGACGGTCTTGGGGGCTAAATGCACATTTGAGCAAATGGTAAGCTACAGAACACGCCTATAACATTAATACATGGTAAAGTGTATTTGCATAATCGCTGGCGCAATTAATTTTCTATCACTATTTTATGGTGTGCTTGTGCCTTTATGCAGTAACTTACTTTTCTGCTTGCGTAAGCATTTCAGCAATTTCCTGCCTTCTATTGCAGCAGGGTAGTAGATGCATTGGTGAGGGGGGTAACTACGCGCATTCTGATATTTTCTCCATACACTGTGGCTTTTAAAAAAATATACATTCAACGTTGTTCTTTTCAAGCATCATTTGTAAAACCACTAAATAATAATAACAATAATAAAAAAAGAAAACGAGAATGCTGGTGTCTAATACCTACATACTGACTTGAAATCTGATATAAAATATTGGAAACTTCCCTCATTTCTGTACACACGTGACCGTGGAACAAAAAGTAGTTCGCTTTTGCGCTAGCTGTATTCTTCCGCTTGCCGTACCTACAAAATAAAATTATTAATGTGTTTTATTATTTAATGTCATGACACTTAAATATTTGTATCTAATAATGTTTGTATCCACATACTAAACACAGACAAATAAGTGGTATTTTCATAAAATACTGCATTCATGGAACTATTTGTCACGGCGTATGAATACGCTGGTCAAACGTCACCTTTTTTCAATGGGAAGCCATGATGGAAGTTTGAGAGTTTAACAGAGGAGAAGTGAAGGAAGAGGACCCGACTTGAGACCGCTCCTACGCGACGTTTAAATATCGACTTTTTAATTACTTGGTGGAGGCTGTCACCTTTCATTTCATGTGTTGGAACCTAGACATCGCGGATTGTTGCAATGTTCGATGGCTTTTATTTTTTTAAGGATGGGTAGACGAGCTAGCGCGCTAGCCGTTGAAGCTAGCGGCTAGACGGAGCGCGAGCGGGGCTTTGACAACCGTTCTTGAAGTGGAAGCGCACGGAGAGGACCCTCTCTCCGCCTTTCCGTTCAATCACGGCGGCTACGGTGCGAACAGAGACTTGTCGTGCACTAGAAATTCTGCAATTGGAGACGTGGAGCGTCGCTTATCTTTTCACCGGGGGCTCGTCTGAGCTGAGGAGGGCATTTTGGAAGCCGGGCCTGTGGTGGTTTGGAGCGAGGCCCTTGATGAGAGATCCACAGCAGACTCCTTTCTAGCTAGCAGGGAGACTGCGAAACGAGCAGAGCATTGGGTTGGCCGATCGTCCGAAAGCAACAATACTCTCACTCACACTAAAAACCTTAAAGACTCCTGTCACAGCCATGGCTGCGATCATAAAGGAATTTGTCAGTCGAAACAAATATAGATACCAGGAAGATGGATTCGACTTGGACTTGACCTGTATCCTCTTTGATCAATCAAATGTCCCTGTTCTGTCTATTGTGTAGAAACCCGTGTCTGCTGTAAAGGTAATGGCTTGCATCTTGTTCTAAATCGAGAAATCTAACGTTTGAGCGGGTGATACAGACGAAATGAGAGTTTGTTTATTTTAAATGTATATATTTTTAGCACGAACTGTAGGCACTGGCATCTAGTCGGCGACTGGAGCTTGACATGATCTATCTCAGTTTTTGTATCTGGATGAAGTCGAAGCCAGCGTCGTTCAGATTCATGTCAGTTCTCGATTGAACCAAATTAACGAGCAGACAAAAAAAAAATCAACATACCGCACGTGCACTCATTTTAGTTTTGGGCTAATTGCATGTGCAAATGACAATATAAGCAACGCCAGTTAGGTTGTAAAATGTCGTTTTCCCTTCTTATGTAACCTGATCCATCGATTGGCTGCTAATCTGTAATCCACCGCACAAAACGCGTTCATTTCAATTTAAGGCTTCTCGCACGAAAATTGCAGCTAGGGGGTTTAAAACAAAAGATGCGTCGCGTAGAGGACTCGCTGGCTTATATAATGCGATGGATTAGATGAAATGCACAAGCGCTGTCACACAAAGAGCCATTGCACCAGCTGCTCGCAGATCTCGCGTTCAATTTGCTGTAGTTTTGATTGAGCGAAAATGAGTCGGTTCACACGCTTGCGTACAAAAGGAAATGCTTTAGTATGTGAAGTATGCCTTTTTCGTAATCGCAGGAAGAGATCCGCGCAGTGCCGTTAAAGAGGACTCCCTCTGTTGAGCTGCATTTTAGAAACGTCACTGATGCCTGCTCACTATTATGTGCCATATGTCAAAGTCATTTGCGTTTTTCAAGCACAGTTATTGTATGAATGTACATTGTTTTTTTTTTGTGATGACTTTGATCAGGTGCTTTACATCCTTACAGATTAAGTGCTGAGCAAAAGTGATTTGATTGCTAGTTTTATTTCAACTGGATTCAGTGATATTGAACATTTACCTCCAAACCTGACGTTTAAGCTGTAGTTCTTTCCCATCCGTTGTTCTTTAGTATTCAAAAAGGCAGGTGTATCAAACTCTACAAAACCGGACTGGAAGGACAGTTAGAGGGCAGGATCAAATCATTGAAGAGGTGCAATTATTTCTCTGTGTAGCGCTATAACAATGGCAGCAGGAGTCTGGTAGGCCTTGGTGCATGGTTTGTAGAGAATTTGGAAACGTAAAATGTATTTACACCAAACAATGATGCAGTTTTGTTCAGCATCTAGTGTATTGCATGAGTACAATCAATGAATGAATTGATTGTATAGACGTTGATTTGCCCCTGCCTGCTTGGTGTGTGGGTTCACTATATTTCATTGCATCCTGCTATGCACTCATTGCATTTATAACACGCAGCGTGTGGAAGTGGAATGCAGAACTCCCTGTTCTTTCAGAAGTTTTGAAAGGTTAAATATAGAGAATGATTTCATATTTTTTTTTGTTACTGATGAGGCAACACCTACAGCTGTGATCGGTGAAAATACAAACTCGTCTTTCGATGAAATGCATCCTGTGATTTTTCTTCCTTTTACTTTTAAGACTAAAATTCACCTAAAGTATTTCTGGATTGAGGAACTGGCCTTACTTATCTGCACATCTATTGTTCTTGATGTACACTGTTCTTAACAAGGTGGTTTTTTGGGCTTCATTTCTTTCCTGTGCATTTTATGTCTATGAGACAAAAAACAAAACAAAAAGCAAACAAAAAAGAAACACCAATGTTAAATGTAAAGTTAGTGTAGCACTGCTCGAAACTGTCGAACAATGGCCCCGGATAGTTTTTATTGTCAAGCCTTCAATTATTTTTATGTCCAGTGAATATGAATGAGGCATGCATCATATTTAAAGCTAGCTGTTTATTTATGTATGATATTTATCTTCAGCAATATGGCTACATTCACCATGACCAAAGAGGTCATGGTAATTTAAATTTATATAAAAATGTGTGCATATCTTAGAAAGCTAGATATGTGGTGTGCTTTTTTTCTGCATTTTTGTAGTTTGTTGTTGGCAATTTAAAGGGAGCTTTTTAAAGTAGAGCAGTTAAATATCCACTTTGTTTTTACTAAATGCCAGTAAATTTGACATATCGTAGCTTCCTAAGCTTTTTAGAACTTTATGACGCTTTTAAGGCATCATTTAAAAATTATTTAAACTTATCATGATTGTCATGTGAAAATGGTGAAAAGCATGTTTCCTGGCTGGTTCCGATGGTAACCGTTTCTCTGAGCTTATTCCATAGAGCTGTGAATTTTAATTTTTTTCCCCTTTTTTGTTGAAATGTCAGGTTTGCTAGTTTAGGGGTAAAAAAACCCCATGCTACACCACCCGAGAACACAAGACGTAGTTTACCGTCATCTAGTCTAGAAGTTTTTTTTTTTTCTTTAAAGAGTTTTCTGTCAGAGGCTGTCATTGTATGCTGGTATAATGAATTGTTTTGTGTTTTTGAGATTGTAATTAAGGGCTCAAATATTGATAGAATTGCTTTGCCACCCAGTTCATCTGCTATGTCAGGGTCTGATTAGATAATCTTTGGTAATAAAGGACTGAAAGTGTATATCAGGCTAAAGAAGTGATGCGCTCGTTTTGAAAAGGTGAGTAAGGAAAGTGATTCCAGGCTGGACTGAGGCACAGTGTGATTTATTTAGTGCCCCTGTGTGGCCCTCTGGGTTAGAGGTCTATGCATTGGTCTCTTACAGCGAGAGCCATCTGTTCTATATTACCCACAATGCTGTTATCTGAGCTCTCATTGCACAACTAAAAAGTAAAGCGGTACTTTTGTGGAAATGCGTAAGTTCTTAACTGAAACCGGGACTCAATGTTTGTTAGTTTTCCTGCTCTTTGTGGCGTCATTTAGCTGTTCTGCATTGTTCACCAACATTGTCTGTGTTTTGGATATGTTTAACTGGTTGATATAATAGTCTAAGACAAGCGTCCAGTGGACTTTATAAATGGCTTCATGTTTTGATGTTGTTGTTGCTGTTGTTTTGTTTTTTTCTTTCTCTCGTCCATATGAGTTTTCCTAGAAAGAGTAGATTTCCTTAATTCTGCTACCTAGATATTTATCCTAACATTATAGCAATGGGCTTTCCTGCTGAAAGACTTGAGGGTGTCTACAGAAACAACATAGATGATGTAGTGCGGTAAGTATTCACTTCTTATATTCTTTGAAAATTTTGTCAGTCTAACATTTTTGTCGGCAAGTCTCATAACATTTGCAACTCTTGTAGGAATTTTTTTTTTCTCTTGATAGTTACAGCCATAGACCTGTCACACTGTGTTTCTAGAACATAGAATTAGGACAACCACTTTAAATTACCTTTTAAATTAAAGCTTAATCTAGTTATATAGCTAATCTAGCTAAGTGGAAGAAACAATGAGGTTAGTTCTCTCATGTCATACAAGCAGATTTGAGCTTCTGCAGTTTGTTCTTGCTTCCGTTTACCATATTCAATACAGAGTGTCTATTTACACTAAATGCAAATAGCCCACCTTGTTGGCAGAGGCTATTTACACTAACTTCACCCACCAATGTGTAATTGGGCTAGTCAACACTACAAAAGACGGCTCTCAAACATCAGCTTCAGTGTCGTACATAATAATCATTTTGATGCAATAGACCCGGGTTCGAACCCACCTTTTGCCGAATTTTTTTTTCCCCCAAATATCATAATTGAAAGGCACTTATTTTCAATAAAAATAATAATGATAAAAAAAAAAAAGTCAGGAATGGTTAGGGTAGGTGTAGGGAGGGCTTTATTGTCCCAATAAGGTGACTTCCATTTAATAATGTGAATAAAATGTATCATTTACACACTGTTTTACAATGTACTACAAAACTGAGATGCAGATAATTGCCACTATTTACATTTAGTATAAATAGCAGAAAATTATTATTATTATACTGTTATTTTCACTTAGTGTAAATGTATTGTTTGCACTTAGTGTTAAAAGTATCCATTGCTAAGAAAATATGCTATTTTCACTGTATATTGCATATGTTTTATAATGTCTTTTTGAACCTTTAGAAGCATAAACAAATTTGGTGTAGTGATTTTTAAGTCTCTCTTTGTGTTTTAAAACTGAACAAAATTTTGTAGGATTTTTGTTTTGGTGTGAACTCTTCCTTTACCAAACCATAATTGTCTTGGAAACTAATTGTTGTCCTCCTCCTGCAGATTCCTGGATTCGAAGCATAAAAATCATTATAAAATATATAATCTGTAAGTGTGTTTCAAACAACTTCAGTTCTGTAAAATGCTTTTACTGCTAGAACACTTCCTCCAATTTGCTGTTAAAAGTAGAAAAGCTGAACTCGTGTTCAATTGAACATTAAAGAAAACAAACTTTTAAACATTGTGAATGGAGGGTTTTGTCATTGCACATAGGTCTGTTGTTAAGCTATGAATGTTCTCTTGGTTTTGGCATTGTTGCAAAGTTCTTAGCAGAAATGTGACGTTGAACTTCTAAACATATCAGTTTCTTTGTGTTGTTTAGATGTGCGGAAAGAAATTATGATACTGCCAAATTTAACTGCAGAGGTATGATACTTAGATCGCATAAATCTTCATTTACATACGCTTTTGTAAATGTTGTGTCAGCTTTGTGTGGAAATGAAGGTCTTGATGAACTTTTTTATTTTTCTCTTGCAGTTGCACAGTATCCATTTGAGGATCACAATCCTCCTCAGCTAGAACTTATTAAACCTTTCTGTGAAGATCTGGATAAGTGGCTCAGTGAAAATGACAATCACGTGGCTGCCATTCATTGCAAAGCTGGAAAGGGACGTACGGGTGTCATGATATGTGCGTACTTGTTACATCGAGGCAAATTCAAAAAAGCACAAGAGGCTCTGGACTTCTATGGTGAAGTTAGAACCAGAGACAAGAAGGTGATATATATATATTTTTGCTTTGCATTTATTTATTAAAAATAATATTATAATCAGATGTTATTCAAACCTGTCAAGTCCTGGTAGATAAAATCTGCTGACCTACATAATTTCCCCCTGTGTATTCTTCTGTGGAGGGCACCAGTGCCCATCCACGTTTTCAGTGGCCTTTGTTCCAGAAGTACGTTTTCCTTAGAGAATTAAAAACAAGTTTTTGTTAAAAAGTCATATGCCATGAATCAAACCAACCAGCTATGAGGTGAATCACAACCCTACAAACACATATATTTGAAACAAAAAAGTATTTGAAAGTCAAACAAAAAGGAAAAGATACAACTAAGAACTACAATCTTGTGAAGCATAGCAAATGACCTAATGAAATTAAACTTGGACAAATATCAAATAGATTTTAAAGATGTTGATTTATAGAAACAATATTTTACACGTCTGTATTTGTATCTAAAAAATGTAATCTGTTTGAGAGCTTGGGAGCAAGGGAGACTTGACTATTACGTCTTTCGCAGTGCTTTATGTGTGGGTGGGTGCTATGTAGCTCTTGGCCATGGTTTTCTTATTTCGGTTCTCTGATTGGTTTCAATTTCTTGGCATTATCATGGGTCATGTAGTTTGTTTAAACCAGGAATTCTGTTAAATGATTACAAAAAAATGTATTTAGAATAATGTGGGCTGATGGCATCAACAAAAGCATATAACACAAATTAGCAACCTTGTACATCACTTTTTAAGTAATTGTTAAAAATCGGTTCTCCTTTGGAGTAAAGAGGTGGGATTTGTACTTTAGGAACCCAGCTGCTATACCCTTTTACAGAAGCATGATGCAAATGTCTTGTGTTATAAAGGCAAAGGAAGGGATGTTTGCGTTAACACAACAGATTTTGCTGTTTCACAGGGAGTGACTATTCCAAGTCAAAGGAGGTATGTGTACTACTACAGCTATCTACTTAAGAATAAGCTGGAGTACAAACCAGTGGCCTTGCTGTTTCACAAGATGGTGTTTGAGACGGTGCCTATGTTCAGTGGAGGAACCTGCAGTAAGTGAACTCTTTATTTCTTTCTCTTTTTTTATTTTTATTTTCTTCTTTCTGACATTTATCCCTTTGTATTGTATTTATTCACTTCTTGCTGTTCTATCTCATGTGCTCTGACGAGACATATTGGCGTTACACCTGGTATTACTTGTATCTTGCATGTGACAAGTATGGACTTCATTAAATTCAGTGAAATGCACATGGTAAATCACACAAGTAAAAATGTCTTTTTTTTTTTTTTCAGCTCTAAACCGCTAAATGTAGACAATTGGGCATTAATGCATTGCTAACATTAACATCATGAATTTCTGTAGCCGTTTTGAAACTGTATTTTCAAGTGTACTTTAGAAATCATTCTAAAATTTGCTGATTTGGAGCTCAAACATTTCTCATCAAGGTTGAAGACAGTTGTGCTGATTATATCTAAAATGTTTAAAGGAAAAAAATTAATTATAGTGCCTTTAAAATAAATGCAAAAAATATTGAATAATTTAAATATTTTTAAAGTTTAAATTGAACATCCTGTGTAAATTTACCTTACCATTCATTGTCAACAGACATTAATACTAGGTGTACACAGGGTCTCTAACTGGAAATCAATTTCCCACTTCTTCATCATAACTGTGCTGAGAGGCTGCTTTGACACGCAGTGTTCATGGCTGCTCACAGTTTTCCTTTTTGCTTCAACTGCTGTAAATTCTTCTCTACAAATTCAAGCTCCTGCCTTTTTCTATGCACTTAGACATTTAGCGTTTATCTAGATAGACCTAATGTACTTCCATGAGTATTATGTGCTTTAGATACTTAGTCTTAATGTCTTCAAAGAAAAGGAATGTGTAGATCTTCCAGGCCGATTCTTTACCTAGAGTCAGAGTTTGTCCAGTGGCCCTGTAGCATCCATGTCTCTCTGTCTCTGACTGTTCCTCCTCCGGGCCCTATTCTGAACACGCTCTTGGTGACACTGACCAAGCCTGCTCTACACGGTCCACAGCTTCTGGACTGGGTCATTCGTAATGCTTTAGACAACCTGCTGTGTGAAATCTAAACTTTATCATCCATTATATTTTATTTTTGAACTTGTATGTTTGTTACGTCTGTTATGTGGTGTTATTTTATTTTATTTTTTTGAGTGTACCTTACCACAGAAGGGCTTCCCAATGGTGTTATACTTATGGTTTCCTCCATAGTGTTTTTGATGGCCGTAAATATTTTAGTTCAGTCCAGTCTAGCTCTTTGTGTTGCATGAGTGTGTGTTGTGTTTTAGCTCTGTTTAAACCTTTCTTCCCCTCGTAGTGCCCTCTCTTGCTCTTGCTCTGGCCAGGCCACTGGACAGTCTTTAATCTCCTTCTTTTTCTCCAAGGGGATTCTGCTGTAAAAAGCAAGAGTGAGCAGATTCCGCATGGGTTCAGAAAAACCAATTGGCATTGGGGTAACATCAGCTTTTTCTAAAATGTTTCTCATTTTCAGTTCTGTTAGCCTAGCCAGTGTTGGTCTGTAAAATGTGTTTGCCATGTACAAGTAAAAGCCCCTAGTGCCACTTCTGGGTGGACATTTGTCAGATGCCTTATCTGAGGGAGATGGGAAGCGTGGTCCAGGGTCAGCTGTTCTCAGAATAGGGCCCTTAGTGTGCCACTGTTATTTTGTCTTTTCTGTATCAATATTTCTGCTGTTTCTATCCTGTTGTTTTCCTTTATGCTTCTCTTCTGTTTTATGTTAACGGATATGCATAAGCTCACATTTTATTTGCCGCACAAGGCTGGTAGAGCAATTACACATTGTTTTATTTTGCAGATCCTCAGTTTGTGGTGTACCAATTAAAAGTGAAAATCCACACTTCTAACCCAGCGCACACAAGGCGAGAGGAGAAGTACATGTACTTTGATTTTCCGCAGCCGCTGCCTGTGTGTGGTGACATCAAGGTGGAGTTCTTCCACAAGCAGAACAAGATGATGAAAAAGGTATGTGTCAGTTACCAAATGGCCCATGGTGCTCTTACTGATCATTATTGCTTTGCTTTATTGCTCCATAGTAGTAAATTTAATGTTGCAATATTAGATAAGAGTGATGAGTTAAGATTCATTTTTACTTCAGTATTTTATGCAGTTATTTTTTAGGGTTGGAATTTTGTGGTAAGAGTCAGTCATGTGTCCTAAATCTTAAAATTTATGTCATGTGTAAGTGTAGATCACAATAGAGTGTGTATTATGCTCGAAATGGCATATTATGCTTTATAAAAAAAAAAAAGATTATTTAGTGATAAATGTGCTGGAAGGAAATGAAAATGAGTAAATACAAATAAGATACTTAATCTGTTTTTTTTTTTTGCTCATAAAAGATTGTTCATAAAAAATGAGTAAGTCTGGCATCAGCATTGAATTGGCTTCTAACTAGTTTGGGGCGGTATAAAACGATCTTATCGTAGCATGAATAATAATATATCACAGTAATGATATATCATTATGTAGTTATTTTTTCTGGACGTTGAGTTTAGGGTATTATATATTACATAACCATATAGTCATTTTTTTTTCCCCCAATTATATATGGACTTAATAATCTCAGATACAGCCTGTGGTTTACACCCATCTTATTCATTAAATTATTTGTGTTTTAAAGTCTCATGTCAGAATAGTTACTACAAGGCAAATCTCAATTACTCTAAACTGTTCCATGTGGATTATAAGGCTCTTGTAAAAAGTAACATTATGAATTTCTTTTAAAGGCGCTTTAAAAATGATATTGTGAAAGCGATATACAAATAAAAACTTATTTTTTTTAACCAGGATAAGATGTTTCACTTCTGGGTGAACACCTTCTTCATCCCTGGACCAGAGGAGAGCTCGGAGAAGGTTGAAAACGGAGGTTTAGTGAAGGAACTGGATGGGATCCAAACCACAGAACGGGGAGAGAATGACAAGGATTATCTAATCCTGACTTTAACCAAGAACAACTTGGATAAAGCCAATAAGGATAAAGCCAACAGATACTTCTCTCCAAACTTCAAGGTGTGTTAAGCACTTTTGCTCATTGTCTACCAATTGCTGTTCATTAAGGTGTTAAACTGGCGGTAGGCTCATCCAAAGTTTTAATGTTCAAAGGCTAAAATGTGCCTTTTATTTTCCCATTAGGTGAAGCTGTACTTCACAAAACCAGTGGAGGAACCATCCAACTCGGAGGCCAGCACTTCTACATCTGTAACACCGGATGTTAGCGATAATGAACCGGACCATTACCGGTATTCGGACACAACAGACTCGGACCCTGAAAATGAACAGTATGATGAAGAACAGATTACTAAAGTTTGAAATATTTTTATGGGAAGAAAAAAGAAACCATACGTAATAGAGTTGTATAAAGGAGAAAACTTGAATATGAACTGAAAGCAAGTACTTTTTTTCCACCCTGTTTTTTTTTCTCCTTTTTCTTCTTTTTCTCCCCAAGCTGAATTAGGACACGCGTCACACAAATGCCACCAGTTGTAGGGACAAAAATGCTGACCAATTTTTCTTTTGTTCATTCACCCTGCTCCATGAAGTATCAACACTGATGTTCCGTGGAAAAAAGCATCAGTAGCTATTATGTAAATACATGTTCATGCCGTAACACGAGAAAGGAAACCCAGTCAGGATGGGAGATTGTTTGTGGGAGAAATCCAGTGGAGTTCCAAATTCGCCGCTCCATCTACCTTTTAAACCTAGGCCAGTGCTTTAATCAACATTCATGCCCCCCATCTCTGTCCTTCTTTAGTCTGTCCTACCTACTGTGAAACGCTTCTCATGCTGCTGGAAGGCCACCACGTGTCAGTCGGGCTCTGCTGTGCGGTGGAAACTGCGTCTCTTGCCATTTGTAGTCTGCTTTCATCATTATTACTACTACTAGAATGAAAGTGGTAATGGTTCTACTAAACTACATGACACCTTGGCAGAAAACACAACATATAGCTCCACCATGTATTATTATTATTTCTTTTTTTAAAGCAAATACACATACAACACAACGGGGAAACCAGTGTTGCAATAATGTTGATCGAAGGTGTGCATGTTATTGAAATCAGTTTCCATGTTGTCGAATAAATAGTATACAATGTTTTTCTAAAAAAAAAAAGTTTCTAAAGTCATTTACAATTTGATTGTATTTGGGAAGAAGAAATTGCCATCACTTTTCTGTAAATGGGATATTAAGACATTCAGTGATGGTTAATTTATGTAATTTACAAGTTTCCCTTTTCAAATTGGCATTTGTTTAAATTGTCTCTCACAGAATGCTTTTGTTTTTGGTTTCACTTCTTAAAGGGTCATGCTTTGAGCTCAAGGTAGCGTCAGTCCTTTTTTACTATGTTGTGGGATACGGATCAAGCTTGCTTTGAGGGCTCTGTGGCCACGGGTTTGATGGTGTACAGCATCTCGTGTAATGCATGTCAACATGGAGAAGCCCTTTTCTGAATGTATCAACCTTGGATGCAAGTTTTGAGTAGATTCAACAGTGTTTACATTGGTTTTTCTTTCTTCCTGGCTGTGTCAGACATCAGATTTTTGGCTCCCTATAACATGTTTGTAGCCTTATCGTGCATGATCTAATGAAATCTGGATCGTTCATCCAGCAATGGTGCTTGCTAAACTAAACTCAATGCATAGTACAGTAACTTTGGAGCAAAGGACCTCATGGTGCAAGCATTCAAACACACTGGGTGCGTTGTTCGTTTCTAACAATTTGATGTCCCTCACTAGCTAGCCCTTTTTTTTTTTTTTTTTTTTTTTTTTTTATTTTTTTTTTTTCTTCTTCCTTATTCTTTCTATTCTTGAACAGGCCTCGTTCCCTTTGGAATGAGCATAGTGCAGCTACGGATTTTCCAGTCTTGTGCTTGCTTCAGAAATATTAAAGCCCTATATATGAGAATATTTAAATGTATAATTTTCTTTTAAGCATGCCAAATCTTTTTTAACATCTGGCTGATGTGGCCAGACCAAAAAACAACAAAAAAAAACAAACAAAAAAAACTTTCTCAGTCTCTTGGGCAAGAATCTTCACTAAGGGTAGTGAGTAAGCTGCCTTTCTCGTACTGTTAACGTTCAGGCTTCACTCTTCTCACCAGCCCACTGCACACCGTACATCTCGCCTTCCTTTAGAGAAAGAATACGTTTCCCTGACATGAGGAGAAGACTGGGCCTTCCTTTATGAGATTGTACACTAACCAATCCAGGAATAAAAGCAAGCCTATCAAGGATTCTCATTTTGTTTACATTTTCACATCACTGAAAACCTGCCAAAATTAAGCTTAATCATTTTTGTGTTATGATTTTTTTTTTTTTTTTTTTTGTGCTCAAAGGAGGAGGCAGGGCCCACGGGAGGTATTCTTTGCCTTACTTGAAGTTGACAATGCTTACTCTTCTACTGCTTTGATACCTACCATTCTGCCCAAGCACTGACTTATTTAAAGCTACTATAATAGAGCAACATATTGTACTAGACATTTGCACTGTTACAGGTCTTTGCAGGGTTTCAGTCAGCGGTCCACAGTATTTTTATTTTTTTTATTTTGTCTTTTGTTTTATTTTTGTCGTCTTTTTCTGGAAATGCTTTACAGCAATCAAAAGTAGTAGAATAGAGGTGAAATGAAAAGACGTTAATATTGTCTCTGTGCATCCCAATAGAATCAAATGTGTTTTTATTGACTGAATTGTTTTTTTTTTTTTTTTGTTTTTTAAGAAAGCATAAAATAGAAAAAAAAATGAATAAAGCGACTATTTATGAAAGTATTCGTTCACATTCTGGCAATGACCCTCTGCAGGTGTTTTCCATAGTCCCTCTAAATGTACGCTGATGTGTTTTAAATGTTTAGCAGTTAATGTGTGACTCTACTGAAGGGTAACACATGTTGAACTTGAATTTAAAGGGATAGTTCACCCAAATATTCTGTCATTTACTCACCCTAGTGTCTTTCCAAACCTGCATGAACAAGATATTTCAAAGAATGTTTTTCAGTTGGGTTCCACCAATACAAATAGGGTATATTTGACAAGTAAATACTATTTCAGTCTTTATACTTACACATTTAATTGTAATGTGCCATTTCCTTGTAGTTCTTTGATATTTACTAGCAGTTTTACCACCATTTTTTTTTGAGGGGGTGAGTAAATGGTGAATGTCCATTTCTAGGTGAAATATCCTTTTAAGCCTTGGATCGTCTCTGCAACGAGACACGTCCTTTCACATTTTGACAATTTAGCCACAGTACCTTTATACGCAGACCCTCAGATGTGGCACGGGGGTGTGGAGCTCACAGGCAGCATGAAAAATAAATTTTCAGCTTTAATGAAAAACAAATGTCTTCAAAGGTGCCAGTGTATATGTTTCACGTCACTCTTTATTAGCTGATTTGTGCAATATGTTGTTATGATGCCTGTGGTTGCCACAAAGTGCCTACAGTTAAAGAAACGTACTCGCTTTAAAAACTGTCGTAGGACGTCGTGTCATACATGCGGCCGGTTGGAAGGATAGATAGGGTGGTACTGTGCACTAAATCGTCCAGCTAGACTAGCAGCAGGGGGCCCTTTGGACTTCGGCCATGCTCCATTAGAAATCATTCTTCTCCTTGGAGGGTTTTTACGTTCACATAATGTAAACGCGGTATATTTTCAGTCTCTTAAGAAAACAGCCTTACTCTGTTTCAGCCTGTTCAGATACTATTGTGCTGTGCAACAGTTGCTCTGTGTGTAATGCCTATGCACTGAGAATACACAAACCAACCATGTTTGAAATATTGTACAGGTAATCATGTTGCTCATACAAATCACATGTTTGTTTGTAATTGTACGTGTAAACTGCCCTTTATCTTAGTGTTATAAACTCCACATAAATCCAATAAAGTCTCATTCTTGTCAGTTTGTCGTTTTTGACAGCAGTCAATATTTGTAGTTGCATGGCATTGGAGGTTTTTTGTTTGTTTGTTTGTTTGTTTTTGTAGCATTTGATGACCACAAAAATGTATTTGGACTCATCATTCTCAAGGTTATTGTGAACTTAGTGTATTTTTCAAAGTCTTTAAAATAATTTTTGTGTATTAAGTAACTGCATTTTACAAGTTTAGTAAGGGTTTCTTGCTTGCTAATATAACGTTATCATATTGCATAAACTCTTTAGTTTCACACCTACAAGTTGGCCGCATATATATCCATTGCAAGTTTGTCACTGCTAAAACTGCCTATTTTCAAAAATCAATTTTTTTATGTGCATTCCAATTAGTCTCAAACAAACTACCGTTGGGTTATTTTTTTCATTTTTTATATTTTTGTCATTTTTTAACAAACAATAAAACAAGAAAGACATGAATTTTCTGAATATGAGTTTGTGATCATAATTAAATGTTTATACATGAGTATCGAACTGTTGAAGGAGAAATTGAAACTAAATGTTCATATTCATAACCACAAATCATCAGTTTCTACTCAAGTACATGTATGCTTGTTACTAAAATGAAATGATTATCTCACTCATATGAATATTCTGTTGGGTAATCTTGCTTTTTCTGGCCAAATGCATTATTGTGATGACTGTTTTACTTGAGTAGGCCTCATGGTTTTTGTTGCCAGCTGCCCATTACAGCTCTAGTTCTGGCTGAACCCATGACTTCAGTTTCATGCTGAAGGTGCTTTTCATGTCAGCTGAGAAAAAATTCAGGAAAACGAATGTAGTTCTTTTTTTTTCTCCCCTCTCTCTCTTTAACTTCTCTAAAACTGCTCTTGGGGACTATTTAGATTTTCTCAACAGAACGAAGAAATATTTATAACCTTCTGTAAATAAACTGCCGTATGGGATACATCTTTGTGCCCAGAAAATAAACTTTGATTTTAAATATATCTCTATTAGGTTTAAAAAGAGATCCAAGTTAAAACCTCAAACCACACTTTGTGTCTGGAGCCTGACTGGAGATCTGTTAATGTTAATGACCTCTGATTTACCCTTCTACCCTGTTATCTATAAATAAAGGCCTCACTGCCGGACCTACAGGAGCCGCACAGACGCTGCTTGCATAACCTGTGTGCATGAATCTCACTAATTTCCAAGAGAAATTGGTTTAATGTACAGACTGATGAGCTTGTCATCTTCACCACTGATCTTTGATAGCACTCGTGACTGCTGTTTGAAATAAATGTGGCATAACAACCCCTTAAGAAGAAATCATTTGAATTTAGGATGTCATTATTCCAGCTTTCAAGTCAAGGTTTGTTTTCATCAGGTTTTTCTCTTTCTTAAAGCTGAGATTGAGCACTGTGTTAAATATAATTTAATAGAGAATCCCTTTTAAATTTCACTAATAAGAGATCTTCACCCTGTCTAGGATACATGTGACTCAAATAAGTTGCTACTCTGAGATTTACATCATTACTGTACACAACTTCCATTAGCAAATTGTTTTTATAATAATAATATAAGAGTAATAGTCCACTTTAGACATTCTACTAAAAGTAGTTACTAACTAAATTTTGCAAGAATATGTCAACTCATTCTGCTAAACCTAAACGTAGTCTACTCTGAGAGATAGCAGACATGTAGTTGCAAATGAATGAGAATTAGTTGATTTGTAGAATAAAGTGTAACCTATGTAATAAAACAAGCTCCTCTTTGAATAACCCTCAACTCTCTTTCTCTAAAACTACTTTTTGTGATCAGTAATTTATTTATTTGTTTGCTAATAAAACATCTTAACATCATGGTTCAGAATTTTTGATTTTCATAAAATATTTTTGGAACTTATTTTACCTCATTAGCAAACTGTTTTTGTCTTGTTTTAAGTAAAATAATAATAATAATAATAGTAACAACAACAATAACAATAAAATGCTACTATTAGTTATAATAATGATCATCATAATAAAAATAATCCTAATTCAAGATCTGTTCTCATGTTATTTTACACACACGCAATTTTTATTTTTTTAAATAATTGAATTAATTTTTTTAATAGACATCTTTAAGGTTGGACAGAACATTTTTACTGTAAGAGGGGACAAGTTTACAATTTTACTACTCTTCATGTTAATTCAGGGTTAAATAACATGAAATCAAATAACTATCAAACAAAGTAGCATTTGTGCCTTTAATGCTTAAAAAAAAGGAATGGGAATATAATTTGTGGCCATGTCAAGTAATATAGGCTGCTTTGTCCTGTGGCTGATGGGGGAGGGGAGAGATGCCAGTGACCCAGGAGATACTCAGCTCAGGACAGAAATCAAAAGAAGAAGTAAATGTTACAACACAGCCTTCCCTTTCCACATTTACATTGTGACCATGTCATGATGGCCATTATCTATCATGCTTGACAGTCTCGTGATGAATTACAGTGTCATGCTTTTATTTTTCTCTGTCTCGGACACATATCTGTATTGGTTTGTTTTTACAAATACAAAGCATTCATTTGATGAGCAGGTGTCAGGACATTTGAAAACAAAACAGGAATTTTAATAAATGAAAAAAATATTATATTATAATAAAATATTTTAATAACTTTTCACATTTCCAAACATGGCCGGTTATGGGGCCCTGATCATCAGATGTAACAGATGGATTTGAAGTCTTGTTTTTCTCTTCAGTGAAGTTGAGTGAAGCTCAGGGCTGTGCCGCAGTTACCTAACAACACCAGCAGCATGGTAACTCCCCATGAGGAGCATGACATAACCGCCTCCCACACGATCCTGCCTTAGAAAAACTGTACTCTTTGGGAACTGGGGAAAGTCTGCTTAAAAAGAAAGTGCTACCTTCTGTGGAAGTAATTTTGTGTGAAAAATCATGCCTTTTCTTGAAGTTAAGGAACATGGCAAAAAGAACCCTGCTGCTTTAAATTTCTTTTCCACATTAGACTCGCAAGACGGATGCAAATAAAAGAACAAAACAGAATTTAATGTTTCCAGCCTGTCACAAGCGTCTCATTGTGAGATGTGCTGTCGGACGGTCTTGCATAAGCCGTATTTACTTCAGTGTTGGAAGACACTGCATGAAGATGGTGTTTGTACTTACAGCATGCTGCAGTCAGCTCTCACATACATGATAAAACTGTGACATACACAAAAAGTGGTTTTACGTCGGTTATTTCTATCTTTTGCGGTAGCGTGTCAGTTGTAAATATCAGTTTACATTTCCAAACATTATTTTTGCCATTTATTGAAATAATGCAGTGAGATTATTGTCTGCACAAGGAGTCTGACAACAGCCAGTGCTCCACATCTTGAGACGTTGCCACAGTTCTTCTGGATTGAGTCTGTCTCAGTTTGTTCTGTTACTTCATGTCATTCCAGACAGACTGGATGATGATCAGATCAGATCTCTGTGTGGAACACACAGACTCCTTGTGAACACATTAATCTTACTGCATTATTACAATTAATGACAAAAATAATGTTTGGAAATGTAAACTGATATTTACAACTGACACGTTACCGCAAAAGATAGAAATAACTGACGTAAAACCACTTTTTGTTGGTGAAAATACTAGTGGACTAAGACTTTTGGACAGTACTGTATATATACTGTATGTATATGTTTTTGTAAGGTATTATGTTATTACCAGTAGTATTAATAATAATAATAATAATGATTATTTTATTATTATTTAAAGTAACAATCATACTTAGTAATAAAATATACAAATAATTACCATTAAAATTATTATGATTATTTTTAGTAGTAGCACAATAATAATCATCATCATCATAATAACAACAATCATCATCATTGTGTCATAATTCAAGATAAACACACTTGAAAACGTTTTTACAAAATACTACTGATTATGGTATTAGCAGTACTAGCATTATTAATAATATTGTTATTATGGTTATTATTAATCAACCATCATCATCATAATTCAAGGTATATTCCCTGAAAATGTTTATTAAATATAAAGTTTTTAGGGATGTTTAGATATTTTATCGTAAAATACGTTGTGTGCTTTTATTGTAGCACACATTCATCTATGACATATGATGCCTTGTGAAAGACTGGAAAAAAAGCACAATAAAAGATATGACCTGACCTCTGATCCACAGCTCTGGACACAGACATGAAACAGAGAGGCCAGGTAGAGACCGCTGGCCTGAGCATAACAGAGTGTGTCTTGGCTGGCTGGACGTCTAGAGTGAAGGGTCTGCTGACAGACAGACAGGTGGGCCTTGTTCCTCTCTGTCTCCAGCCAAGACATTGCACAGTCATCAGCACTTCGCCTGCCAACATGGCTGAGCTTAGAAAGACAGAAAAATGGAAACCTCTCAGTCTGTCTGGCACCTCTGTCATTACAAAGGGTCATGGGTAATGAGAAGTAATCTCCATTTTATCTATGGATAGTCTAAATAGTTGCATGCGGGTAAACAAACACTCACATGCTGATAATCGTGATGTATACCAGTGCAAGACAGCAATAATAGAGACTACACCAGAGTGAGCCTAAAGTCAAACAAAGCTCCTGTATGCAACTCATCTGGTGGTGAGTGAAGAGCTTACTCATAACAGAGGGTAAGTGTGATTCACCAGTGCTGTTTAAGGTCAGTCAGTTCATATAAATTGAAGAACAGGAATAATTATAAGACCTTTTGGTTTTTGCTTATATTTATTCAGAATTTATTCAAAATGTGTCTAAAATGTGAAAATATGCCTCATTCATATATATAGTCAAAAGTGGGATCATCAAGGTATAGACGGGCGGATAGATAGATAGATAGATAGATAGATAGATAGATAAATAGATAGATAGATAGATAGATGCATTATGAAAAAGCACAATTCTTGCCATCAAATATTATTGTAGCCATCTGTAATGAATCAAGTCCTTGCCTTTTAAAAGTGCTGAGTACAAACTGAACATAATGTTCAGACTCTATTGTTTTGGCTTAATCTATCAAATAAACAGCTAGTCTTGGGTTTTTGACAAAAATCATAGCCATTGTTTGCTGAAGGCTAAGGTTGTGTGTGGTCTCAAAGATGAGAAAAAGCATTTTTCTTTGTATTTCATTAAACTGTTTGATTGTTACATCTGTTATATAATTACATTTATAACAGCAGTGCTTTGCTTGCAATGCCGTAGATCAAATTTCCTCATTTGCACTCTTAAAAGTGATCTCTGTCTGAGAGGTTTGAGACTGTCCTTGAAATATATTTTAAAAGTTAATTCAATCTCTTTGCCATCTTTGTGGCTTATCTAATATGATACAGTATAGTCATTTTTAAATAGAGAATCATGATACGAATGTCCTTGCTAATAGCAACAAATACCTCTCAAGGTCTCTGGCTGAGGTTTCATTTTATTTTAAGGTCCAATTCTTGCTATTAAAATTGAGGAGACTTTTGCCTCAATAAAAATTGGTAAATGCAATAGAAAGATATGCTCTTTGTCAATATCTTTCCATTGCGTCTAACACAGAATTGCATACATAATGTGTTCAAAATGGCGTTAAGGTGACGTTATGGTGCCGAATCACTGAATACAGTCAGAGTTTTCCATGATAAATATTCTCGTAGCTTCATAATATACGACTGAACCACTGATGGCAGATGGAGCATTCAGATTTCATACTTTTCTGCACACTGACAGTGGCAATTGTTTGGCAGTCAATGGGACAGTCACAAGCCTCCGGGTTTTCATACAAAATATCTTAAATTGTATTCTGAAGACAAATGAAGCTTTTACTGGTTTGGAATGTACAATATGGTTATGCAGCATTTTTTGTGCTTTATAAGTAATAATAAACAAACAATATGTTCATTATAGACTTGTTAATATTCAACTAGTTAATAGTGAGAATTGGTCCCTATAGCCTACTAAAATCAATAGATACGTCGTTCAAAAGAGAAAATTAACCCTCATGCCATTCTGAACCTGACTGATGTTCCTTCATTTGTGGAACACATAAAGTGAGTTTTTTTTGATAATGTACAGCTTGCTCTTTCCTATGCAAAGTTTTCAGAAAGGACACACAATCACATATCACATTTGTTCATCTCACACACAATCACATTTGTTCAAGTCATCTGAAGTCATTAATAGCTATGATAGAAAAAGGCTGAGACTTCTTTTCAATAAGTAATGGAATAACACCCTAAAAGTAAATTCTCTGTGTATCAACGTGTTTATTAAAAGCTTAGCTTAAAGGCATGCAATAAAGTAAAGGTTGTTGAGATAGTATTCTTGGACTAGCCACTCGTTTGACATAAAGACCAAGCTACAATGTTGTAACATCTGCTATGGGAGTGGATTCTTCTGAAGCCCATCTGGGAGCAGGTCCCTGCGGTCTCCAGAGCTTGCTGGGAGAGATAGATGTCCTGTCTGGACCAGCCTGTTTGGGGCTCACCCTGTGTCCTGAACTTAATGACCCTGTGGAGGTGAGGGGACACGCTACAGTCGCTTTTTCCACCCGTTAAGAAGCCAGAAAAAGGCCAGAAGAGAGCAGACACAGAGTCGAAGCTTCCCCTGGGGAGCCCTACTGAAGCCTTTCAAGTTCTCCACAAGACTGCACTATGTACAACATGAACTGAGGATGTATAAAAATCTTTCTTCTTCTTTCTTTGCAAGGAATGACCTTGCAGAAGCATTTGATCAAAAACTCTGTATGTGGATGGAAAAACAAAGAAAGCCAAGATGAAAAAGAGACAAAGGATCCATATTTAAATACAAAGTTCACTGAACCCTCAATGAGTCAGTTGTTTTCTGAGTCAAAAGTCTTCAGAAATTCACTTCCTCCCAATGCTTAGGTGCTTAATCTATATATACTCATCTATATATACATATCTACTTTTTATTTTTTCAGGTCCTGTTCCCTTATAAAAGTTCTAGTCACTTAAATATTAAAAAGCGGTAAACAAACAGCAACACTTCTGCCATATCGGTATACTGAGTAACCCATCAATTAGATAAATATTAACCTTTAAAGGCATTAAAAAATACACTTTTTCTCATTTAGTAGTAAACATACTCTTTGCACACTCTTTGCACACTGTTTTAGAAAAGCTTTACAGAAAATGTTAATGTTTGTTATACCTTAATATATTGACTATAGATGTCTTATAGTCACATTTAGCAGATTTCCTACATAGTATATATTGCTTTACATGGATATACAATATTGTATGCATCTAGAACTGTACTAGCTGAGCAGTTTTGCATTTAGTGATTTTTTTGCCAAAAAAGGCTTGAGGTGGTCTTGAGCCTGCAGCCTAGGCCAGAGAGCATTAACCTGGCCATATATCACACATAGAAGGCAGTGCTGCACTCCGCCGCACACACTGGTTCCCACAATCAGTTAAAACAGTTGAAGAGGTCACTTTCTCTCATATAACCCGCCCCCTCGCTCCGCTGCACAGCTGTCTTTCGTTTGGATTAAGCCAAGAATAAAGCAGGAAGTGGAAATTAAACAAGGGCAGAGGGGGAAAAAAACAAGAATAAAGTTCAAAAATCATGTAAGTTATCAAGGATGGAGAAACCTGTATCCAACAATCCATGGAGTGGGTGGGACATCAAAGTTTTTATCTATGAAATTATAATGGAAAAAAACCAGAACAGAACAGTCGTGGCTTTTTTTCTTTCAGTACACTGCTGCTTTCAGCCACTTTGAGGCTTGAGTTTTGTATCCAGTCAGACGGGTTACCCTTTCAGTTGAATCACTTCAACGTTACATATGGGAACTCGCCAGAGAGACCTATTGCCTTTGAGCTCTTTACTAAAGGCCAATGAACATTGGTTTGCACTAATTGCGCTCAGGTGCACCTCATCACTGAGTGAGTATAAGAGGGCACGTGCACAGTGCGCCTGCAGCTTTTCGCTTCAGAGCCGTTGCTGTATTGGAGCTGGAGATCCCCTGGGCTTTTTCGATTGTGAGAAAAGTGAAGGAAGGATTGTTTGGAGGAGTTCCCGCAAAATCTGCTCTCTCGTCTGACAGCGTTTCTGGGCAGCTGTCAGCGGACCCTGTGGGCTGGTGGCCTTTTTCAAGACCGGCTGTGCCAGTCACCTACATATCCAGTGAGCAAAGACCTCTGAGCCGTTTTCCAGGAACGCCACCTTTGGCTAAACCTTGCGCAGGTGCCAGACACAGAGAAGGCTCGCTTTCTCGATGCCCCCATCTCCCAGGCTGGCCTATTCGGCGACACTGTCGGGCAGTACCGAAGCAGACGAAGCCGATGTCGTACATCCTGCCTCTGCGAGTGCCCCTGAGGGCTCCCCCACCTGCTCGTTGCCGAGGGCGTCCCCCCGTGGCACCGAAAGAACCATCTGCTCCGTCCCCAGCCGAAGCACACGATGCCAGGTTGGCTGCACAACGCTGTCGAGCTGGCCGCGGGCGCGGGACCCCGACTGCTCAGGCAGCCCAGAGGTGATGAGATCTGCTCTTCGGGTGACGTCGAGACCATCTCCGTCTCCACTCCTGGAGGGGGGCCAGGAGCTTCTGTACATTCAGCTGCCCACAATTTCACAGAAAGAACAAATGCCATTCAAGATGCTCACTCCGAAGCGCATACTGACATGCATTGATGGACACTTACTTTCATGTCTCGATTCTGCCTCGCCACAGACCCATTCTGCGGTTTGCGTTCCAGGGTCGAGCATATCAGTATCCCGTTTTACCCTTTGGCCTGTCCCTGTCTCCCCGGGTCTTTACGAAGGGTGCCCTCTCCCCGCTGTGGCAGATGGGCATTTGCATTCTCAATCTCGACGACTGGCTGATAATAGCTCACTCGAAGGATTTGTTGTGCATGCACAGGGACATAGTGCTCTGGCACCTCAGCCAGCTGGGTCTTCAGGTCAACCGAGAGAAGAGCAAACTCTCCCCAGTGCAGAGGATCTCTTATCGCGGTATGGAGCTGGACTCGATCGAAATGACTGCCGTGTCACCAACGAGCATGCGCAGGCCATGCTGAACTGCCTAGATACGTTCATGCACAAAACAGCGGTTCCTCTCAAAACGTTTCAGAGGCTCCTGGGGCATATGGCAGCTGCAGCCGCAGTCTTGCAGCTGGGCTTGGTATATATGAGACCGCTTTAGCGATGGTTACATGATCGGGTCCCGAGATGGGCATGGCACCGTGGCGCACTTCGGATTGGCATTTCCCCAGAGTGACGCCACTTATTCAGCCTGTGTTCCAACCCTGTATGTAACGGGCAAGCATTTATGTTCCAGGGTTACTCAACAATGCAGCAGATTAGCTCTCATGGCAGCCCACCCACCCTGGAGAATGGCGGCTCCACCCCCAGGTAGTCCAGCTGATCTGGGATCACTTCAGGGAAGCCAAGATTGATCTCTTCACTTCCCCCGAGTCAAACCATTGCCCGCTGTTTTATTCCCTTCACAAGTCCCCTCGAGCGCTCGGCAGGGATGCACTGGCATGCAGCTGGCCTCCGGGGCTCAAGTACACCTTTCCCCCAGTGAGCCTCCTTGTGCAGACACTGTACAAGATCAGGGAGGATGAGGAACAGGTCCTGCTGGTAGCGCCTGGCCCCCCCGGACCTGGTTTGCAGATCTCTCGTTCCTTGCAGCAGCCCCTCCCTGGAAAATCCCCTGGAGGAAGGACCTTCTTTCTCAGGGGTTGGGCACCATATGGCAACCGCATACTGAATTCTGGAACGCTTTCCACGATCAGGTGGTGAACCTGCAACTCTGCCCCGGGAGGAGGCAGACCCAGCCTTAGAGTTATTGTGTCCTGTACGAGTGCTGCGCCTCTACACAGACCTTCCAGAGCTTCAGACGCTCTCAGCAGCTCTTTATTTGCTTCGGTGGTCAGCAGAAAGGGAATGCTGTCACCAAACAGAGGTTGGCTCACTGGGTGGTAGAAGCCATCTCCCTGGCTTATTTATACCAGGGAGAGCCTTGCCCCATAGGACTGAGAGCTCACTCAACAAGGAGTATGGCTCATGGCGCCTCTTTAGCAGATATCTGTAGACACCCAACACCTTCGCCAGGTTTTACAACCTCTGCGTAGAGGCTGTGTCTTCTCGCGTCCTTGGACAAGAGCGGAGTAGCTCCGGCTGCACTTCTTCCGGGTCTCCTTCGCCCAAAGGTGTGGCATCAAAACCTCCACAGTCAACCAGAAGGCTGTGTTTCCCTTTAATTATATTCATTTTCGTTTCGATATATTGAATTTTTTTTGTCCCTCATGCAATAGTTCATACTTCTCATGCACTCTGCCCTCAACCACTGCTTCAGCACCACTGAAAGCAACTCTGTCGCAGAGGGTAGAGAAGGTTACGTGCAGAATATTTCTGTTTTCTGGTTTCGAACTGGAAAAGCTAAAAAAGTCTCGCCAGTTGGCAGGGGATCTCCGCGTAATGCGGCCTTAGAGACGTGGCCTTTTCCATGGGTGTTCCCATGTGTAACGTCGAAGTGATTCAACTGAAAGGGTAACGTCTACTAGGTTACGAACGTAACCAACGTTCCCTGAAGGAGGGAACGGAGACGTTACACTTACTCCTGCCACGACTCTGAGGTCGGGCTGACGTCGGCAGCGGCTCTTCAGCGAAAACCTGCAGGCTCACTGTGCGCATGCACTCTTATACTCACACAGTGATGAGGTGCACCTGAGCGCAGTCAGTGCACGTCAATGTTCATTGGCTTTAGTAAAGAGCTCAAAGGCAATAGGTCTCTCTGGCGAGTTCCCATATGTAACGTCTCTGTTCCCTCCTTCAGGGAACGTGGGTTACGTTCATAACCTAGACGTTTTTTATAGACCTTTAGAGAGCACATACTTTTTAAAAGTTTGGCTAATTTGTCTCCTAACAATGTTTATTAATTAATTTACATAAAGATCATTTTATTTTATGCAATAAACCAAAACAGTTTGAATTGACTAATTTCATAGCTAGAATTTTATGTATCTAAAAGACAAAAAATTATCATCATTTTTAGACAAACACATCTTAATTGGAGAAATGCAAATAAAAACATTCTGTTTACAAGTTGTCACTTTTATTTATATAGCACTTTTAACAATACAGATTGTAGCAAAGCACTGAACATTATCAAATAGGAAAATAGAGTGATGGTATGTATAATGACG
>JAUMHI010000053.1:6301354-6311886 GCA_032359435.1 Enteromius unitaeniatus | reverse complement strand
CTCTCCAGTTCTGTCAGGTTGGATGGTAAACGTTGGTAGACAGCCATTTTTAGGTCTCTCCAGAGATGCTCAATTGGGTTCTGGCTGGGCCATTCAAGAACAGTCACAGAGTTGTTGTAAAGCCACTCCTTCATTATTTTAACTGTGTGCTTGGTGTCATTGTCTTGTTGGAAGGTAAACCTTCTGCCCAGTCTGTGGTCCTGAGCACTCTGGAGAAGGTTTTCATCCAGGATATCCCTGTACTTGGCAGCATTGATCTTTCCCTCGATTGCAACCAGTCGTCCTGCAGCAGAAAAACACCCCCACAGCATGATGCTGCCACCACTATGCTTTACTGTCGGGGATTGTATTAGACAGGTGATTAGCGGTGCCTGTTTTTTTCCACACATACCGCTTAGAATTAAGGCCAAAACGTCCTCAAAATCTTGGTCTCATCAGACCAGTGAATCTTATTTCTCACCATATTGGAGTCCTTCAGGTGTTTTTTAGGTTTTCATGTGTCTTGCACTGAGGAGATGTTCCGTCAGGCCACTCTGCCATAAAGCCCGACAGTGATGGTTGACTTTCTACAACTTTCTCCCATCTCCCGACTGCATCTCTGGAGCTCAGCGACAGTGATCTATGGGTTCTTCTTTACCTGTCTCACCAAGGCTCTTCTCCCCCGTTAGCTCAGTTTGGCCAGACGGCCAGCTCTAGGTTCTGGTCGTCCCAAACGTCTTTCATTTAAGGATTACGGAGCCCACTGTGCTCCCATTACATAATATTTTGAGATTATGTATATAGCCCTCCATTGCATATTGCAACCCCTTTTGCCTCGACATGGAGGATATTATGCATATGTTACTCCAAAAGGAGTCACTGACACCGACAGGTACACCTCTCCCCGCCATGTTTTCTACTACTGTCTATGGTTGACAGTTCATCATTGTCGGTAAGCTTGACGGGCTAGCAACAGTAACTAAGGGGGGTGTGGCTTTTGCGAAAGGTCAATTCTGTGTTTTTTCTGTCAATATGGGGTGCTGTGTGTTCATTAATGTGGAAAAAAAAGTAATGATTTTAGCAAATGGCTGCAATATAACGGAGCGAAAAATTTAAGGGGGTCTGAATACTTTCCATACCCACTGTTTATATAAAAATAAATAAATAAACACTAAATAAAAACTTAATTAAAACTTAAATAACATATTTGCAGGGTATTTTTATTAAGCACATACATATGTATATGTAGTTGTGGTATGCCTAGTACAAAAGACCCAAAATATGCTTTTCAAATGCATTTTATTACTTTGGTTTTCGCTAGGGTGTACATTTCAGTATTTCTTTGTAATTTGTAGTATTTATTTGTTTTAATGACTGATGATTGTAACGAACTCTTAGAGACATTCGGATCCATGTGCAGGGCTTTAATGGGAAAGTACAATCCATGGGTATGTCAGAGTAAATCCAATAGAGCAGTCACAAAACAGGCAAAAGTCAATGAGACAGGCAACAAGAATCATATACGATATAAACAGTCCAGGGTCATACAGGGGGAGGCAAACACGGAAAGAAACACTTATTTGGCAGATAAGACTTCAAGATGTTTACACTAAAGTCAGCGCCTTATAAAGGCGAGTAAATCTTGAATGAATGAAAAAACCCAAGGCGGAACTCGCTGAGGTGCGTGGGTATAAGGAGTCCGGGTGGGAACTAGAACGCAGGCGAAGGTTCCCACTGCTGTCGTTCAGAGAGGGCCACAGAGGTGCTATCGGTGACAGAGCCCCTCCCCTGCAAGCAACTCCCGAAGCGAGCGACTCCTCGGCGCCAAGGTCTTGCACGGGGTTTCTCGGGATGGTTCTGGTGGAACGTGGAGGTTAGTTGTGGGTCCAGAACATCTCTGGAATTAACCCATGATCTCTACTCAGAACCGAACCCCTTCCAGTCGAGATACTGAAGAATGCCATCTCGGTGCCGAGAGTCCAGGATTTGGTTAACCTGGTATATGTCGTCTCCCTCTGGTGTTAGGGGAGGGGTCTCTGCGGAGGTGGCCTCGTCCTGGTTCCCCTCTCCTCCCGGATCAGCAGTGGGCTACTGGAGAGATACTGGAGTAATTTGTTTTATGATCTTGAAAGGACCCACGTACCTCGGATTACGTTTTTTGCAGGGGAGGCAGAGCCAGAGATCTCTGGTAGACAGCAAGACCCACTGGCCGACTTGGTATTGGGGCGTCTCTCTCCGAAGGTGATTAGCCTGGCAGGTGACTCTTTGGATGGCTCGTTGTAGGTTGGTGTGGGCTGCGTCCCGTGTGGCTTCATTTCTTTGAAGCCAAGTATCCACGGCCGGCAGGTTGGTGGGTTCACGGGACCATGGGAACAATGGGGGTTGGAGGCCCAATATACATTGAAATGTTATTAGCTGAGTGGACGGTTTCTTTAAAGAGTTTTGAATATACCCTGCCCACAGAAAGTAGTCACTCCAATCCTGCTGGTTGAGATCACAATAGGCGTGGAAGAATCGGGGGACTGGGGGTGATATCCTGAGGTCAAACTGACATTGATATTCAATTGGGAACAAAAGGCTCTCCATACTCGGGAGGTGAATTGGGGGCTGTGGTTTGAAACTATGTCCTCAGGTAATCCATAGAAGCGAAAGACTTGATTCATCAGTACTTGTGCAGTTTCCCAGGCAGTAGGGAGTTTGAGAAGAAGAACGAGACAGCAGGCTTTTGAGAAGTGGTCAATTATAGTAAGGATGTGGTGTTGTGGTGAGAAGGTGGTAGGTCCGTTATGAAGTCCACTACCAGCTGTGACCATGGGCGTTCGGGTATTGGTAGGGGCTAGAGGATAGATGGTTCTCTAGAAATGAATGATCACATTGTCAGGACAAGGCGTCTGCTTTACTGTTCTTCAACTCGGACATGTAGGTAATTTTGAAGTCAAATCAAGAGAAGTGACCATCGTGCTTGACGAGTGTTGAGGCGTTTTGCAGTTCTTAGATATTCCAGGTTCTTGTGGTCAGTTAGTATCAGAAATGGGGTAGTGGATCCCTCCAACCAATGCCTCCACTCCTCCAGGGCAGCCTTCATGGTCAAGAGCTCTCTATCCACAGTTTAGCCGGTTCCCTGTGATGTTGGGAAAGGATGGCCCCCAATGAATGAATGAACTGATGAACTGACGATCTGGGTCAGGGTGCCGTAGAATGGGAGCAGAAGTGAAGCATTTTTTGAGATCCAGGAAAGCCCTTTCACAGGCATCATTTAGATATCAGCCTGGAAGTCTGAGGGGCTGTTGGACAATCAAAAGGGCATCACTAAATATTTATAATTCCCAGTTGTGGTGGAAAAGGCTGTCTTCCACTCATCCCCTGCCCGGATGCAAAGGAGGTTGTAGGCGCACCTTAGATCCAACTTTGTGAAGATACGTGCTGAGCGAAGTTGTTCCATGGCTGATGGGACGAGTGGTAGGGGGTATCGATGTTTGATGGTGATCTCGTTGAGAGGTCTGTAATCTACACAGAGTTGAAGAGAACCGTCCTTCTTTTTAACGAAGAAGCAGCCGGCCGAAGCCAGTGAAGTGGAGGGACGAATAAAGCCTTTTGCGAGATGCCGGCATGAGGTCTATGGCGTGGTCCGTGTCACGGTGAGGTGGCAGCTGAGTGGCTTTGGTTTTATTGAAGGCTAGGTGTAAATGCCGATAGCTTTCAAGCAGGGATTCCAGTGGTGTAGGCTCAGGTGCAGTGACTGAAGTGGAGTGATGGTTTCATTGTGGGTACTTTAGGCAGTGTTGTTGGCAGGCGATGGACCACTGTGAAATCTCCTGTTCCTTCCATGAGATCGTGGGGTCGTTGAAAGTGAGCCAAGGGTGGCCAAGGATCTCAGGGTGATTGGGTGACGTGAAATTGAATGGTTTCCGTGTGTAGAGAACGGGTGATTAGGGTGAGTCTCTCGGTGGATTTGAATTTTTTCTATGCTTAGTGGTTGTACGTCGAGGGTTGCCAAAGCCATGGGGGGTGTGCATGGAATGAGAGAGAGACGATGGAGGTTAGCAGAGTCCTGGTCAATAAAATTTCCTGAATCTCCAGAATCAACAAAAGCTTTAGTCTTGATGTGTCGGTTCTTTACTACAATGTACACATCAAGGATTTGCGAGGAGGTCAAATGAATGGGGCTTACCTGGAGAGTGGTGGGACGTGGAGATCTGGCTGGGCATTGGGCGCGGAGGTGGCCTGACAGACCACAGTAGAGACATAGGTGGTTCCTCATTCTCCTCTCATGTTACTCCTCAGTGAGCCAAATAAACCCAACGTGCATGGGCTCCTCGGTGGATGTGCTTGGAAACTGGATGGGCACTGGGGAAGGTCGGAGCCCCCTGCGGGATCGGAGGAGATTTTAAAGCCATCTCCATGTACTCCTCAAGCATTTTATCCTCATCCCGACATGCAAGCTCAGACTGAAGATCCATCCTGAGGTCGACGAAACATTGTTTTCAGGGGCTTTCCCTCCACATCCAGCCTGTGTCGCCAGTGTGCGGAAACTGAGTGCGTAGTCAGCCGCAGAGGATTAACCCTGATTGAGGATGGAAAGGATGCTGAAGAGGAACTTTTAAACCTCTGAGTGATCAAAAACCTCCTTAAATTTCCTCAGAAAGTGTTGATATGAAGGAAATGCCATCAGTTGTCCCTCCCAGAGCGCTGTTGTCCAGTTTAGAGCAGAGAGCAAACAAAGGAGACTTTGCTATCGTCAGGCTCAAAGCATTGCGGTTACTGGTTGACATAAATGGCACATTGCCAAAGAAAACATTTACACTTGCCTGGGGAGCTGTTGTATTTCTCAGGAAGTGCCAACCGGGTTGATCTGGGCTACGGGAACCACTGGAGGTGGCGGAATGGCAGCCGCCACGGGCGGATTCGGTTGGGAACTCATCTGTGTTACTGCCATGGTGAGGCTTTGCACAGACTGCACAAGATTCTTAGTCATGGCGGTAAGTTTATCAAGCTGCTGGTGGTGTGCCGCAAGCATTAAAACCTGACATGAAACCTCTGAAACCATGCTGAGTAAAGCCGCTGGATCTTGTGGTGGTGAAGTCTTCTGTAACGAACTCTCAGGGACATTCGGACCCATGTGCAGGGCTTTCATGGGATGTGTTAACAGGCAGAAAGTACAATCCACCGACAAACGGGTATATCAGAGTAAATCCAGAAATATCACCATTTGGTAGATAAGACTTTGCGACGTTTACACTAAAGTCAGCGCCTTATAAAAGCGAGTAAATAATTGAATGAATGAAAACACCTGAGGCAGAACTCGCCGAGGATCGTGGGTCTAAGGAGTCCAGGTGGGAACTAGAACGCGGGCAAAGGTTCCCGCTGCTGTCATTCGAAGAGGGCCACAGAGACGCTATCGGTGACAACAGTGAGACACATAGTCGGTGTCAAAAAGAACTTGGTTAATTGGATAACTGTCCAAGAAATACAATCTATATCCATACTATTTCAGCCAACATTGCCTATTTAATTGTTCATGCTTATTGCTTCTATTTTTCAATTTAGATTACGTCTGCTGTAATCTAACGTTCTTGACAAACTGAAAACAGGAATGTTTTTCATACTGTTTATCATAATACTATAATTTTTGTGTTTCGTTAAAAGTTTCCATTTTAGTTACTTTCTATTATTATTTTATATTGAAAATACATTTGTAACATCACATTTTTACACCAATTAGAAGAATAAAAAGGGGGGAAAACAATATTTGAAATGCTTCTGAGCAGTACACTTCAAGCAAAGCTACAGTACAAAATAATTCCTAGAGTTCTAGTCTGTGGCTTTCCTTTAATCAAGCCTCATTCTTTGAATTGATCTTAAAAGTAGGCAAGTTTGCTTTAGCTAGACTTAAAATGACTGAATTATACATCCACCTGTACAAATGATGTTCACCTGGTGGACTATTTACCCCCTTTTCCTCTCCCAGTTGTCCCCAGCCTATGGAGAGACAATGTATGTTTTTTTACTTAAGTAATAAATTATTCACTGAAATGTTTCCACGTCTTTATGCAAGATGGATATCCTTTGTCCGCTCACTCTGATGGTTTGCTTGGTTAATGATAAGTAATGGCACTAATGTGCAATGAGAGCACTAGTGAGTACTTCAGTAAAAATTTCCTCTTAGTTTAGACCAGAGGGATTTGATTTCATTACACACATCTGTGATCTTTAGTCTCCTTCACTGACACATCCTCCGGTCGAAAGACTAACAAATCCACATGAGCAGAAATCTACCCAAACAGTCAAGCTCTTTCAATATCCTGAAAAAAAAAAAACTCTTTACAGTGCTCTGTAAGAGAGTCCTGCATAGCCTCAACTTGAGACATACCTTACACGAAAGCACATTCACTTGCACACGCACCTGATGTTCTCTTCCTCTTTAGACACTTGTCACCACTTTAGAGTCTGCTTTACATCTGTCTGGGGGTTATAAATCTCCAATCTGTGTATGCATGGCAAAGCGGAGGGGCTTCTGACAGATAGGCTGTATGTGCAGGATCAAAGTCAGTGTTTGGCAACTGTATTTACTTACAGATGTGATTCTGAAACTGCACTTACAGCTATCAGGACCAAGTCAAATACTACAGATACGAAAAATATGCATACTTGTACTTTGATGTTTACTTTAACCTTATTTTAACTAGGGGTGCACCGATTCGATATTAGGATCGGATATCGGCTTTGATATTGAAAAAATAGCTGGATCAGAAAATCCTCTTTTTTTTTCTTCCTCCGTCGCAGCCAGTTACTGTAAATATAGGTTGCAGCAGATCCTACGTCATTCATTAGCAGCATGTGTCTCACATGATGGAACAGTTGGAACATAAGCAACATGGAGCGAGCCAAAGAGTCGGCTGTGTGGAGATCAGTGTTAGTTTCGTTGACGAATAATTTTCACAGACAAAAACAAGACGATAAACGAAAACTAATTTGAAATGGCAAAAACTATGACGAAAATCTATTGACATTTAAGTCAACAAATAAAAACGAGACGAAAATGTTATGGAGGGACGACTGGAAAGAGATTATTTCAGAACGAATGTGTTGCGTGGTTTGGAGGCTAGATGTGTACATGAACTGTATTTATAAACTATACACTTCGAAGGTAAGTCGTGGAAGATAAGCAGTTTATTATATTAATTTAACAATGGTATCGGATCAGATATACAAAGCCCAGGCATCGGTATCGGGACTTAAAAAGTCGGATCAGTCTATCCCTAATTTTAACCGATAACCGATATGGTACTGTACCGATGTATTGAGCACATTAATGTAATGTACTGTAAGTTTTATCAAAACATTATCAAATAAACGGGTCCAATAAATGAGTCCAATAGAGTAAGACTTTATTTGTCAAATTTGAATTAACCAAAATCATCTTCCAATTGTAATCTAATAATTAAATGAGTGTAGTTTGTAGCATTTGTGTAGTATCCTAACCAAGATCTGTTCACATACAGTTCTGAAAATGTACAGAGATGTTCAACAAAAATATGACTGAAAGCAATACAAATAACTAAGCAAATGATTATAAAATATTTGAGGATAAAGATTTTTCAGAAAATCGCAACCTAAATTTTCAGTTACTCCAGTCACATGATTCTTCAGAAACTGAATGTTGAAAAAAGTTTTGGTATTTAATATTTTGTGATTTTTTTCAGGCTTTTTGATGAATAGAAAGTTTAAAAGATCAGCATTTATTTAAAAACAAATTGAACAATGCAAAAGGCTTTACTGAATGAATTATTTATTCAATCTTTGCTGAATAAAAGCATTTATTCCTTAAAACATCTTACTGACCCCAAACTTTTCAACAGTAGTTAACATGAAAAACTAAAATAAGGCAATGCTAATCACCATCTGCTTTAAAATTTTTGTCACACATATGCAGCACAGTTAAAAGCTCACTCAGAAACAAAGCCTGGATTTCCAGTTACTCCCAGTAAATACCAACGCTTCATAATCTGCCTGTAAGATAGCAGTCATCTGACTGTGAGCGTTTTGCTCGTCTAACCTGAAAAAGCAAACTGTCTGGAGCTTTATGACAGCAACCTGAGGCTAGTCATTGACACGTGTTTGGCTGTGAGAGTGACTACATTAGTATCTGTGAGCGTGTGTGTGTGTGCAGCATTGGGACAAGAAGGTTAACATTTTCCAGTTGGCCGCTCAGGGGCATGTGTTGAACCCTGCACTTGTGGCCTCTGGTTCTTTGATGTAGGAGTGGGTGAAACGTTCACAAAACTCAGCTTGTTGACAGAGCAATTCTTAATCAATACAATGAGTCTTATAATGTATGTCTGCAAAGTGACTGAATTTACAGTTAATGACCAACTTTTAACTAAAAAAAAGCACAACACATAATTTTTAGAACATGCTCAGAAAAGAAGTGGTAGTTTTGATCTCTCATTCAAAAAAAACAAAAAAAAAACCCTGCAAATAAAATGCAGAAGTTCTGTGCACTGTACCAATGGTCTGGTGGTCTCATGCTAAAACATGAGATATAAGGCTTCCTTATAAAGCTTCCTCTCATAGGCACATGTGTGTAAGTGTGTAAGTGTGTGTTTTTGTCTGTGTGTGTTTGTGTGTTCGCATAAGGGGGTGGAGAATTACTGTGCTACGGGGTGATTAGAAAAGTAAGGACCCAAGGGAACCTGTAGGAGTGAATCTGGCTCAAGCCCAGGTAGTTATGCACATCTGCATTACATCTACACACAAACATACACAAACACACAAGACAGATCTCAAATTACTCATGCACAGTAAAACTGTGGTTTCAAGAGACGAGTATTTAACTTGAATAGGTGTTCAACCTTATCCACATCCAAATGCTTATGTTCAGTGTAGGCTATACATGTCCTCAGTCTTTCAGAATGAATGCACTATGAGAATATACAGAAACATATTATAAATACATACACAAATGCATTTCTATTGGCATATATATAGGCTCTGTTCCAAAACCTAGTGAGTTTTTTATGGAGAAAGTATTATAAAGCATTTAAGGCACGCTACCAATTCAAGGACTGTGCCAAAATGTAGGCAGCATGATAATCCTGCCTTCTAAGATACCTTATTTTTGCCAAATTCTAAAGTAGCGCCGAAGGTAATCACAAAATGCTCAGTAAAAGGAAAATCAATTCAAGACGGAGGACAGTGCAAGATGATCATGACCGCAAAATCAAAACATAAAAATAAATATAACACTGAAATTTTATTAAAAATAAATACTACAAAGTTTTCAATCTATCTATGATATTCTGTTTCAAAATGCTCTAGCTTTTGAATAGAGCCATTTTTTATTCCTACTTCTATCAGGAAGCCTCTATTTTGGAACACATAAATGTGCTACTTTCAAATGAGTTTGTGTGGATATAATTAGCAATAGTTAACATAACAATGATTCTGATGAAAAGCGCTATTTGCATGTAAACATTCCGGGTTGTGATTTCATGTCATTTGCTGGGCTGGTTACACATCATAAATGCTGCTTGGCTTGAAAATATAAATCCAGAGCTATTTTGCAACAACCTCTTTGGTTCACAGGCAATCAATGAGGGGTAAAAGGGAGAAGGTGATGAATTACGATACAAGGGCATTTTCTCACAAAACAAAGCGCATATTTTGGCTACTAATGTGTCATTTCTAAGCACACAAAGTCAGCCGGGACGTTCCAGCAGTGGCTGTGGAATACGTGTGAATGTTCCCTTAAGAAGTTGGAATCAGTGTTAGGGTGGCAGGGGATGTGATTTAAACCCTTCTAGGAGGGATGACTAACCCATGGTCAAGTAAAGTTAGGTCTCTTTGGTGTTAAGTGCTCGAGAAAGGATTACAAAAGGGACCATTGTGAAAAATGAAGGTCTACTCTGTATGGAAGCATATGTGTAGCAAAATTCAATTTGCAATGCAATATTCAAAATGGCAATGTATTTCTTATTTAAATGTACATTTCCATTACCACACATGTGCAAAGTTTGGTGCACAAAGACAATGTTAATTACATATTATTTACAATTGCCATTTGCAACAATAATCTTAATATGTACATTGCATACTAATTTTACATACTAATGCTGTATAAGTTGCAAAATGAAAATGTATAGCCCAAATGTATAGCCCAAAAATGTGCAAGCAGAGTCCAAGCAGAAATAGTTGCAAAATTATCATTTAAATGTTATTTGTCCTAAATGCATTTAAACTAACAGTTAGTACACTTACGATTGCATTTTTATCATGACGCCATGGGATATTTGTAGCAAAATTCAATGCGTCTTTGAAAATGCATTCCGAGCTGACCACGCCCACTCTCCGTCAGTCATTGCTTCAAGGCGGAAGCGTGTTACGTTTAGATTTTGTGAAACATAGCGGCTGGAGATACACAGTTGAGCGTGAAGAGAGAAATAGTGGTGTTTTAGAAGATTTGTACGCATATGTTAGCATTCTTCATCAGTTAGGAACCTAGGTGTGCTGTTTGATAGCAATCTTTCATTTGAAAGCCATGTTTCTAGTATCTG
>JAUMHI010000053.1:6272617-6291597 GCA_032359435.1 Enteromius unitaeniatus | reverse complement strand
AAGTGCTGTATATAATGAACAATAATATGGTTTGGGAAGCATTTACTCAGCATTTAACACTGGAGAAAGAGCAGAAAATCTAAACCGTTTTTGTAGGCATTGGGTCAACTTCCTCTTTTGAGTCTTCTCTGTCTTTAACCACAAAAGCAGAAATGGTTCTGCATAAGCTTAAGCAAGCCTGCCAAAGTGGAAGTGAATGCTGATCAGATTCTAATTTTGAAATGTACTTATTCAGCCTTACTGCGTCGCTGGAGAACAGGCCCAACCACCTGTCATAGATTACATCCTCTGATGTGCAGGAAGCGCCAGACCCAGTGTTTTATGTTAAAAAATTGCACACTCCCTAGTTTGTGTAAGTACATGTGCAGGATTAGGGTTTGTGTGTGTGTGTGGCGTGTTTCCTAAGCTAGAACACATCCCTGAAATGATTGTGGAGTTACTATAGAGGAAATCAGGGGTCTGAGAGCACTCAAACGTGTTATGTCACTCCAATTCAAAGGGACTGTGCCAGCGCTTGCAAAAGCTGCATTCCACTCTCTCATGTTAATTTCTGGCAGCTGGTGGAGCATGTCAGTGACAGCAGACAGCTACAATGAAAGAATTAAGGAAGAAAGTGTTGCAGAATGTGATGAAAAGCATCCAAACATTAAGGAGGGAAATTTCTGGCCAAGAAGAAGGAACAGTCTGTCAGGAGGTCGGCTGCAACCGAATGCATCAGAGTTGGAAAAGCACCTCTGGTCCAAACGTATGTTCCATAACCCCAGTCAAACCGCTAACCCGAAATGTTCAGTAATATATTAGAGGAAACAAATCAGAGTCAAGTCCAGGGAAGGCTCCGATCCACATCAGGCACGCCACAGCCCAGAAGCACGCATAGAGTTCATTCATCTTTTGCAAATGATACACGCTCACATTTCCTCCTCATTTCCCCTGCACATGGAAAGCCACTGGGAAAACCAAAGTCCATAGAACGAGATTGTAAAATGCATTCAGGTTAAATGAAATATGGCTGTTCTGGATTTCATCACTTTCTATGGCTATTCTGCTAATACTGTATAACCACAGCCATATAAAGAACTGTTCAAGAACAGCCACTGAAAATCCTGTGAAAGTGTATTCAAAATAAATGAATAAATAATATTTCCATTTTTCCATAATACACAAGCCAAGAATACACAAACTTCATGTGGAATATTAATCATTATGATGATTATGCATCACTACACTGCTGCATTGAAGAATTTTCTACTTAATCAAAAATAAAACTTACAATAAATATCTTTGCAAGTCTACGATGTAAAATATAGTCATTGTTGTTGCTTTTTTATTATTATCTACAGATTCTTTTTCTGAGGCTGTTCTTGTTCTATCTGAGGGCAAAGATGTACAGATGTTGGTTGTGAATGGAAGCATAAAAAGTAGAAGCAAAAACATATTCTCCTAATTTAGTGTTAGAGTTGCTTATGTCATTCTTTTAAACTGTAAAAACAGCTTTAAAACAATTCAAATGATTTGCTTTTGCTTTCGTAATTATTTTCACACACATTAGACCTAAAATTGAGGTCAATAGACATTTCTGTGGAATCATGCTGAGATGAAGCATGAAGTGTGAGGCATCTTTTTTTTACTTTTTGAGCATGCAGCTCCAATCTGTGAAATTATTTCCAGATTGCATCTCTGCAAGTGCCAATGGGCTCATACCTGCCTGCTGCCCCCAACTGTCCACCCGCCGCCACTACAAATAGGAACACTAACACAGTGACATCATGGCAAACTGGACAATGAAGAAAAAATGAACACGTTCTATCTATCTATGTTGGTTGGTATCGTAATTTCTAAAAATATAAAGCTTTTTCTCAACCTTTCTAGACCGTTTCCTATAACTTAAAGGTTAGGGGGTTGGTAATATTGTAATAAAATGTTTTTGAAAAATGTCTTGTTGCATTCATATAATGAAAAATGCAGTAATACAGCAATATTGTGAAATATCTACTTTTCTAGTTTACATATACATTTAAAATGGTAATTTATTCATGTTGTGCCACTTTATATTTTTGCGCAAACCATGATAATAGACTTCTTTAAATAAATAAATATAATTATACTTGCCCCAAAATATGGAATGATTGTATATGTGATCTGGGCTGTTATATTTTAAAAATTACACAAATGTAATCTGCTCTGGGCAATCAGCTCTGTCATAAATCAGTCCCAGAGGCACTTTTTAAAATTATGAAGAAGCCAAATATATAAAGTACACTTCTGCTAGATGACTCATTTACTTAAAATTATGAATACAAAAACAAAGAATATAGATTCCGCAAGGTCACAAAAGGTTACAAAACCTCCAACCGAATATGATAATATGTTCTAGGCAAACATAGATGTGCGCAGAAAAGAAAAGAAGTCACAAATGAAAAACACAGCCCACTACAAATGAAAGATCAGAAGGGTTTAAGGAATTTCAAGAAATGGCTGTAATATGTCTCCCAGGAGCAGTGTTTTTCTGAACACATGGGTTTTCTCACAGTAAAACCAGTCAAGACACAAAACTGAATAACACTTAAAAGAATCCAAAAAGCCACGTCTTGTTGAAGTGGCTTTAAAATAACTATGATTTGACAGAAAAAGCAGTTAAATGAGAGCCTACATTGACTTTAGCCTGCCAAACAATAAATCAACATAATCTCTATGGAAAAAAAAATAAAAAATCTTATCTCCAACTCTGAATGGGTATTTAAGAAGAAAACTGGCCAACAATTTGTGCGTGAATTTTTTGATTTTACATTTTTTCACATCTTACGGACCTCTTATAGTTTCGACCCTCTTCTTTCATTCATTTATGTGGAGTCCTGTGCAACTGCACTGTGACATTAATCACATGGCCTCCATCTCCATCCAGACCACTTCAGATTAATTTTTCAGCTGCTCCAGCGCAGCTGTTTCATAGCGCATCAACGGTGTAGAGACCCATCCGCCTCTGCCCTACTTCTGCTGCTCTGTGCGTGACACCACAACCATTTAGAGTGCCGTTTTTTCACTAGCGGCTCCTCCACCATTTTCAGCTGTCTCATTCCATTTTTCATTCATCCCTTAATTTGCGATGCAGCTCTTTTTCTGAGCCTGTGACTTTCTCCTCACACCCTGCATTATTCACAGTTTCTCAGAAGCTTCAAAACCCAGAAGGCCCAGACCTGACTCTTCCATTTCCATATTTCTACCTAAGGACTTATGTTTTACCATTTCAAACACGTCATACTGAGAATACCAATTTGGACCTTGATGCTAACCTGCAGCCGTAAGGCAGCTGGAAAACAGTTTAAGATGATGACATGGGGTCTCTGAAGCCCACCGGCCCAAGGAGAGTCCAAATGGATGTAAAGGAGAGCTGAACGTGTGTATTAGAAAGCAGATCTGAGATTATTGAACAAACAATGTAGCAAATTATTTAGCCCACCTGTTATGGTAAACAACTGTGTACAAATTTGGTATTGGGTTTGACCCCATGCAATTTGCTAAAAAATAAAACACTATAAAAAATTAAGATTTGTGTAAAAACAGAAAGAACAAAACCTCTTAAGGGAAAATGTCAACTATAAAAAAACTGTGAATTGTGATTGAACATTGAGCAGAATTTGAGTCATAAAATTAATACATTTCCATGTATCTCACATTTTAGTTCTTTAAAAAGTACGAAGTGTTGATTTATGGCAAATTGTACTAAAAAAAGGGGGAGCAAAGTCCAAAAATGGGTCAAATGTATTAGGAATTTAGGATATTAAGACATATCCAAACCAACATAGGAGATGACCTTTGACCTTTAGCAAAGCTGATTGTGTGTTCTACTTTTATCTTTCATTCCAGCAGATCCAGGCAAGCACAAAATACTAAGAGCCAGATTTACTATTGGCTTTCACCAGTGCAAAACCTCATTTGACGTTTAAAAATAAAACTACTGCAGGATTACTAATGATATGCGGTGAGAAATCTGCTCTAAAAAAGACATTTGTATGAGTTTCCCTATTGATCTGTAAATTTATGGGAGGGGAGTATTTAAATGAATCACACATTACTAAGATTTGTGTTCGTCAATTCACTGACATTCGCAGCATTATTTAACCCCCCCCCAAAAAAAAACATGTATTAAAGCAGGCAATAAACTGCACCTATCTTGGTAGATTGTGCTGGTTATTATGGAAATGAGATGCTTCTGTGTTCCCCAATGTGCGAATTGTCAGAAAATCACCTACAGAATTTTCCTCTCCTATCCACACTTCTACAGAAATGCGCTCTAAGGGACCGTTCACACCAAGCACAATAACTATAAAGATAGCGCTAAAAGATCAGTATTAAAGAGTACCAAAGTTCACACCACAACTATAACGATAAAGGCACAGAGAAACAATATCGCTGGAATCACTTCCAAAACAACTTTCCAGCTGATGAATGATACAAACATTGACAGCCAATCACAATCCATCCTGCTATCAGGAGCTTAAAATTTTAAATGGCAGATGAGCATGTGCGTACAATAAACAGACAATATTGTTTGCTGTTGTGGACACTAATAATAATATTTATCTTAATAATTATCATTCTAGGTGTGAACAGGGCTTAAAGCTAATTTGCCCTGTTTAGTACACCAGAACGTAAACTAAGAAACAGATTTGATTATGAATTTATTTGCTGTCATTAAGTTTCTGTAACTAAAAACACATCTGTCTGAAATAAATATTTCTTTATTAGGAATGTTAAATCTCTTATATTTGATTATATAAAATAACAAAGTGTGACTTCATGGGAATACTTGAAACAAAGGCTGACTGCAAAACCAAAAGTCACATTACATTTTAAGGCCAACATGTGTGTGTACAGTATATGTGTTTGCGGCAATGTGGTAATGTACTCACAAGATCCCACATCTCCTTGCAGCTGAAGTATCTGGGGTACTGGCATGGTTAAAACCACAATGTCAAACCGCTCTGGCATTCCCTCCTTGCGACACACTTCCCAGCCAGTGTCTTTCCGGTGAATGTGAGTGACATGTCGGTCGTAGAGCACCTCTGCTCCTGCTTGAGTGCGGAGGAGCACATTTGGCAATGTTGCACATAGCAAAACAAGTAAAAGGAGACAAAAAGGAAAAACAGGGAAAGAAAGAATTGCAAAGAAAGTCAGACAGAAAGGAAAGGTCAGATTATGAATCATTGAGAAGTTAAGATTTGGTTTATTGCACATGCAAATAGTTCTACATTATCTCCAATATAAGAGCTATGGTCAAAAGAAACCCAATCCCAGAGTTAGATGGAAAAAGGCCTATTCCTTTTGTGAATTAACACATCGTTCATCACAAAAGGCATAAGGTGACAGAACAATGTTGACAGCAGTTTATGATATAAATTTCAGGGCAATGGGGATAAACAGAGTGCAAATACACATAATTCACTTTTCATGTAAATCCCTTACTGTTTTGCTGATCTTTAAATAACTGTTGTTTCTCAATGTTGCTGCACACATTAAAACAGTTCCATCTGACTGCAGCTTTCTGTTCTTAGTTCCAGCACAAGCACAATATCAAAACATCCTGAACTGTTTTTAAAGACTCAGTCAGATTATTGACTAAGAGTCGTGATCTCTGAGTTCATAAATCAGACTGCACGATCTGGCCAAATTCTTCTGCGCTCTCTCTAGGAAATCAGACATATTTCTAGAAAGGTAACGTTTAGAAGGAACAACAGCTGGATGACTCAGGTCTTGCTGACCCAAAAATAATTTTTCTGGCAGCACATTTCTGTCATTAAACAGATGATGAAAAACAGCTGCTTTATGAACAGCGATAAAATCGGTTATTAAATCCGTCTTGCTTCTCTGATTGTGTAAATATATAAAAAGCATTTCTGTGTGAAATTGCCCTGATGGAAAACACTGCAGCAAATGTTATTTTTGCTATTTTAATACACGTTTTAAATAAAACGTAGACATTTTATTATTAAAAAAAAAAACTGCCTAGTATTTTTGATGGAAAACAGTTTGCATGGCTTCAAAGCCTATTATGCTCTTCACTTATTTAATTAAAAATACAGTAAATCCATTAAAAGTAACTTAAATTAACGATTTTATATTTTAATATAATGTCATTAAATGCCTCCTGGCTGAATAAGTATTAATTTAATAATCATAAAAAACCCAAAACTTTTACTAGTAAAAAAAAGCATTTCATACTAAGTATAGTTCCAATCTATTAAAATATTTACTGATAGATAACTCAAGGCCTACTGATACAAAATTTTAATTAAACTTTATTTGGAGTATTACTTGTGCACAATGCATAATTCTTATTAATGAGCCTAAAATGCGCGTTTATGTCACATTTAATAAGGATTGTGTAGTATTGCCCTTTTAAATTAAACTAACTATTTTTAAACTATTTAAAGTGTACCTAAAGTATACTTGCAATAGTTCCACTTTAGCACATATACCAAGCATGTCTTTAATTGGAGTTCAGCACTACTTCAGCACAATTAAAGTGCATTAAGTACAAAATTTGTTCTTCCAATTTAGCAACTTTAAGTAATACCAGTTTAATATACTAAAAGTACAATTGGATGGCATTTTATTAAGTACATAAATATGAAATTATATTTGCACTATACAGAGTATGAAATTAATGTAATTCAAAATCAGAGTATATTTATTTTTCACTGGGATTTGAATAGTAGTGCATTTCAATATGACTTAAATCGAAACGAAATCAGAAGAAAAAATCAGAAGAAATAGTTAAACACAAATGATCTACCTGACTCTTTGAGATAGTGTTTGACAATGGAGGACACTCCACGGGGTGTCACATAGTTTACAATTTCTTCTTGCTTTAACATCATGCCTTCAACAGGAGCAACGAGAGGTTTTAAAATGTCTTGTGCCAAGAGTTCTTCATAAAAACTAAAAATACAAAAAAAACATTAGGTCACTACAAGACCCAAATTTTTATTTTCACATAGTTAAAGTGAAAAAAAACAACAACAACAAAAAACGTTATAATTTTAAACTCATAAAATGAGACAGACACTATAACAGAAAATACATAGTTCAGAGAAGTAGCCTACCTGCTGTGAATACGAGCATAGTAAGGTGTGGCACTTATATACTGAGCACCAAGATCAACTGTGCATAAAGTATCATCTGGACTTCTGCTTGTGGACATTCTCCCCCCTATGACATAAATGCAAAAAAACTTCACCATCTATTCAAAATATATCCAGGTCAAACCAGTATGACACATACAATTATGGTTTTTCATACATACAATGATTTAGTATCAATGTAAATACATAAAACATCAGTAATTACACTACTACCTATCATGGTCTTGGGGTATTTGTCTCATTAGCCCTCTCATTTTTTAGTAAAAAATGTAAATAGGCATGCAGTACATAGAGGCCTACGGTACAGTTGCACTTGTCAATATAAAATTCTTTCAAGTGAGAAAAAAAACCCTTTTTTTATGATAAACTTAATTTATCATTTATAGCCAATTTTGTATGAATAATATACAAAATCGCAAATTCACTGCATTAAAAATGCTTATGAAAAAAATGTGTAGGCCTGTATGTTGGGGATTATTCTTGCTTGTGTGTTTTTTTGTTTCGTTTTGTTTTTTAAATACAGACCAAATAGATTTAGAAACTAAATATGTCGCTATATACGTGAAACAAGAATCCTTAACCTTCTGTTTAACATATCAGATGTTCTCTATGCATGTTGATTAATTTTTAAATGTGAAGAAATTTCTCAATTTAGCCTGTTCAAAAAAGATGTGTCTTTAAGACATGAATTAAACTGCTGAATATGAAATACTTTTAAACTGACTTTGAATTAACAAATCGCTCAGGTTTAATTAAAAATATATTTTTTTACGAATGAATTTTATCTGATTTATTTTATTATGTATAACCCTTCAAACTTTTTTATAATGAAGCTGAAATTACGTATATGCTGAAGTGTCATCTATGCTTATTTTCTGCTCACCTTCCTCCTTTATAGATCAGCAGGTCATCGGTTTACAACAGCGTTGAGACTTTTGACTGCCATAATGAATGACAGTTGTATATACCACCAATTCAATGAGGGGAATGCAGGAGACACACTCCAGTGTTTCACATCAGTACATACAACAAACATTCTATGAGTGCAAAAAGATAAAATGCTAACCTGCACCCCGAGATTTGTCCCACACAACTATATTTACTTTATTTGGAAGCTCCCTTCGCAGCAGACAGGCACATAAGCTGCCTGTAAGTCCAGCACCAACTATTAGAACTCGAGACATTTTTAGAAAAGGTAAATAAACAACTCCTTATGTAAAATAGCAACGCGATCTTGCTCGTTTGAATGTCACATGCAATTTACCGCCCTGTCTCTTTAAGAACTCTGAAAAGTTCTAAAAGTTGGCCAACCAAAACATTCCCTTCGTTTTTCAATATGTGATTAATATGTATGCGCACAACGTCAAAATAATAATAATATAAAGTTACATTTAAAAATGTACAGGTACATTGAAGACAGGGTACGAACTTCGTTCTTCGTTGCATTTACAGCAATTTAAAATATTTATTACTATAACCCACTAATTGTCCCAGGGACCAGTGCAATGTGCACCTTATCAAGAATATAAAGTAACGTAACTTAATGACGACGTCAGTTTGACCAACATTTGAATAACAGTGGAGTACTTCAATTAGGAAGAAAGCAGCTATTAACGTTGCATGAATCACGCTTCTTCAGGAGGGCGACTGATTGATTAAAGGCGTTTAAGAACAGTGATCAGGTCATGATGTCATTGTCAGCTGATGTTAAAGCATTTTCATTGCTCTCAGTGTGGTCAACTAATGCGTTTGATTTCAGTAACGTTACGCTGCTATGGAGGTCTCAACCGAACTTGGGTGAGTTTCACTAAATGAGCTTGTTTTCCCCCCAGATGCTTATAACTATATAATAAACACACTCCATTAAATTAGTCTCAAATACGAGCATGTTTATTAATGTGCTGCAAGGAATTACGTTGTGGCGACTCATTGAATTAGTAATAAACGAATTTACTGTATGATGAAGCGTGTTACGAAAAGGCACGAAGCTACGTATAATTAACGTACAGTGATTTATGCGTTTTGTTTGCACCGCGTTTGTTATTACAGTATGTCAAATACTGTCTACCTGTCTTTCAAAACAAGTCTGAGGTGCTACGTGAACTGCTTTCGTTTTGTGAAAACGCAGGGTCGTACAATTAAGTTAAGTATTTAAACATTGCTTTAACAACAATGTGCGTAAATACACTGGGGACAAATATATTTTATGTAGTAGACTTTATTTTTGGTGGCATAAAATGTTCCAAACATATTTTTGTATTTGGTTTTGGCTGTCGTATAACTTTATCCCAATACAGTACATTAGTGATGTTCAGCAATGTTTGTTTTGCAGCTTGTTTTATCTGAACGAACAAACAAAGCTTTAGATACACTGACCTTGTATTTTCATGTACCCTTACTCTACAGTGACGTGTTATGTGTTGAGCAACACTAAACAATCTATTGTTTAGAAACTGCTGAAGATCAGCACAGATTTTTAAGGCTGGTTTAGTTTAGTGTGGGCCTGTATGCTAATAATCTGTTTGTGAATGTTTGACAGAAAGATGTCATGGCTGGTGTTGTCTCTGCTGCTTACGTTTGGGCTCATTCAGTGCGAGCGACCTTTTGAGGACAAGGCAGGACTGGACCCTGAAGTGAATATGAACATTGTAAGTAGCCAGTAGTTACATTTAACATGTACTAAGTTGCAATGAGTGTTCTTTATTACTGTCCAGCAAATTGTCAATGAGTAATAAAACACCTGCAAATAAATTCAGGTAAATTGGGTCACATTTGCTATTTAGCTATTGAATAAAGTCAGTCAGCAACATACATATACTGTTAATCTGCTATGGGTACAATGCTGATTACTTTGTTAAAATGCAGTCTCTTGTAATATAGTGTGAATAATGACCTCAAGCTAAGCAGAAAAACATTTTATCCAGTGACCCAAGCTAAGAAAAAAACATGCAATGTGGTGCAGATGTTGTTAATTAAATGGCCAAAAATAAGATGAAATTCTAATAGCTTGCTACTGAGCTATAGTGATTTTTATAACAGCATAACAGACATGCATAAAATGTACCATGTAGACATAAATGTCTTATTCTAGCTTTAACTGACCATATAAATGTCATGTCTTATTAAATGAACTTTGCACTAAATTTGTAATATTATTTCCAGTTCTCTGTTTTGTCTCATGCTCTATAGAGAAGTGGATTCATTAGTTGGCCATCTTTAAGAAATAATACATTTGCACTTGTTTTAATGCAATTAATCATGCAGAAGTAGTGCTCAAGACCAATATAATATACTATAATAATAGTGGAGCTAATAAAAGTATACTTTCCTTGCATTTAAGGACTGATATTTGAAATTATACAATCCTTATAAATTGGGATACACAGTACACATTTTAGGCTTAATATTAAGAAATGTAAAAACAAAAGTGTAATGTACAATAAATAAATAATTTTATCTTAAGTCTTAAGTGAGATAAGAAATGTTAAGTAAAAGTAGCTGCAATGTGCAATAAAGAAATAATTTCATATAAGTGGTATGTCAATAAATATTTTATGTTAACAGTATACTTAGCTTTTCATAAATGTGTGAATTATGGCATTTATTTATTCATTTTTTACTAGGGTTAGATCTTGGTTCATAGGTTTTTCAAATAATATATATTTTTTCAGAATGTGAAACAGGCAAGAGAAACATAATTCACCAGTTCAGCTATTTTTATTTTTCATATTTGACATCAGACAGCTTTATGTAACATATTTTCCCACAGACCCTGAAAGGAAATTGTACTCTAAATGACATTTGTGCACTTTCATGTGTGGTTAGATAATGGAACTAGATGTCTTGGTTTAAAATAATGATATCTCATAATTATTGTTTGACAATTTGCACAGGTCAAGTAACCATTTGCACAAATGCTGATAAGACAGTGATTTGTTGGTTTTAATACAATAACTGGTTTTTATACACACTTTTCCCCTACTTTTGTCCTTGCTTTAACAAGGAGACTACTGAGCTTTCAAAATTTGTTACCCAAAAATGTTAAATCTATTGTTATTTTTATATGTGAGCCTGTGAAAACCATCCTAAAGTCATTTTTTCATTTACAGTTATCTACATAAAATCATCCTTCATAAGCTAAAGAACATTCTGTGATAATGTATGACCATATCAGAGATTGGAATTATACTGAAATGAAATCAACCCTTGAAGCTTGTTATATCAGAATTAGATTTGATTTTATTTTTAGCCTGGATTTCACATACAGGGTCACATGTTTGGAGAAAAAAAAAGAATTTTTATTTTTGGGTGCACCTTCCTTTCAAAGTCATGATGTCACAGAATAAGCAACAGATATTTGGATGTGATGTGTACCTCAGTAAAAATAATTAGAAAAGAAAACATCCCGGCAGGGGCTTGGTTATGTCCATCAGTTGTTAATTGGATGGAGGCAGGTCTGAATGTGAGTTTGCAGGCAATTGAAAACTGAATGGCTGAAGAAGTTTGTACATAATGAAAAGATTTACTGGGGAAAAAAACTGAACAATTAATAAAATAATAAATAAGTGAAGTGTGTACTGTAGCCTAATTTTTAAAGCATGTAAATACCTGTTGGTTAACAGGATAGTTTATGCGATGTATGTATGATTATGTTGTTCAGATCAAACCATAAAGAACATATACACATACATTGTTTATGTATGTGATACTCTCCAAAATGTCTAGCGTGATGTGGGGAGACAAATTGTTGAATAAAATTTTTTTTTTTGTTTCATTGGAACAACGTGGGTAATTGATAGCATTTTCACTTTTGGGTGAACTATTCTTTTAAAGGGTTAGTTCAAAAATATAAATTCTGTCATTTATTACTCACCCATATGCCATTCCAAACCAATCGATAGCAAAGTAGCAAAAACAAAGGTAAAACAGTCGCAAAAGTGAACTTGAGTTTTCAGCTGTTTTGCTTTGTATGCAGGGTTGGATGGCTCTCTGGTATCATCAAAAATTAATTTGTGTTCCGAAGATGAGGGTGAGAAATTAATGACAGAATATTCATTTTTGTGTGAACTAAGCCTTTAAGTGTTGCTGTCTTGGATTGCTAAAAAGTGAGTGAATGAATGAATGATGTAGAAAAGAGCTCAGAGCCATACCAGATTATATGTATAGATATAATTAAATGATTTGGAGCATAAATATTTGTTCTTGATTCCAGGGAAAATTATATACTTTAATGCGGCTGTGAAGTTGTCCATATTTTCAGTAGTTGGTTACATTGTGCATTTCATCAGAGTTTCCTCTTGCATTTTCATTCCACAGAAGCGGACAAAATATTTCTTGTTTCCAACACACACTATTTCTGCATAAAAAGAGGACAAATACAAGAGAGAGAGAGAGAGAGAGAGAGGGAGAAGCACATCCCCCAGTGCTTACTCTCCCCATAATGTGTGTTGAGCCAGCAGTGGGTTTATCCTTAAGTGGCCTAAAGTAGAATGAGCAGACAGAAGACCCAGGGGGAGTGGGAAATTGCAGAGCCTTTAATTATGCATGGGGAGCCTGGAACCAACAAGCTCACACAGTTTCTTTGAAGTCTCTGATTATAATTTATCTCATATCTGGAGGAGGAGGAGGAGCAGTGTGACACCATACAGCTGAAATAATTGTGCTCTTGAAAAGACAAATGACTAAACTAAGAATTTAAGCTGAACTGGTGTTTTCTATTTTCATTACATTTAAAAATACTGCCATGTTGATGCCATTTTTTGTAGACCTTAGCAATGAAATGTAGCTATTCTTAAAAAAGGCCTTAGGCCTTAAATTTCTTCTTCAAATGGATGACATTATACTGCTTTCATCAGAATGGAACAATGCTTGTGCTATTTTGAAGTGTTATATTGTCTAAAGAGTGAAGGAATGTGTTTTGCTCTCTTATATAATTTCATTTATCATATATGGAGGTGTATTTCTATTGATTTCTCCATGCTGTCATGCTTCTCATGGACTTTGGATCATTGCTCACTGTTGTGTTTTTCTCTTGTAGAGTGAGATCATCAGACACTGGGGCTACCCAGCTGAAGAATATGAAGTGGTCACTGAGGATGGGTACATCCTGAGCATCAACCGAATCCCACGTGGGGTCAAAAGCAAGGATGGACAAGGTAAAGGTTTGAGCTGGTGTGCCAAAAGATTTGAATGAGCCCATTCTTGCTTGTTTTTGGCTTGGGTTAGCAAGAATTATTAAATATGGCTTAGCTTTTTGTCCTCACTAAAATGGCCCTCTGAAAGAGGAATGTCTGAACTCTGAATTCTCACAATCACTGGTTCACTGTGAAGCATTTACGAAACATACTCTGTCACATGAACGCACTGGGTGAGATGTTCCTGAACCTTCAAATTTTAACATCCCGTGGTTTTTAATAGTCACGTAGCGATTTAAAGAGGGGAGAGAAGTGGCTTTTAGATGAGTCAGTCTCAAACGGAGGAGGACCTCCTGTAACACACTCATAACGCAACCCACACATGATGTCTTCTTAGGGTTTTCTTCTCATGAATATCAAGATCTCATGACCTCTCATGATGATGTGAGATTATTAGAAGATCCTGTTTTTTTATATTTGAGAGAGGTATGATTTTTAAAATAGTTAGGAATCTGATGGGATATACATTATAAAGTATAGAGCAGAAGTTTTTATAAGGCCGCATAAGTGTTCATAAATATTTGGAGTATGTGTGTATGTATGTATGTCCCTGTGTGCGTGTATTCAAGAAGAGTAAATCTTATAATAGCTAGATAAATAGAAAATAAAAAATGCACACACAAATTTTATATATAAATATATATATACATAAACACATTTATATTTTATATTTAAAAAAAAAAAATATATATATATATATATATATATATATATATAAATATAGTTAAGATTGTATATGTAAAGTTTAATGTTTATGTAGATATATTTAAAAACACAGTTAATTAAAACAATTAAGTAAATATTAAGTAAATATTATCTTGAGCAACATGAAAATTTAAAATGAATTCTCTCTCTTTTCGTTCTAATTTACTCCAAAATGTTGTGATACTTAATTTATTTGTAATACATTTGATTAGTTAACAGTTTTATTTTCAATTCATTTCGAAACTAATTGTATGCAATTGAATCTATGCCATTTATAAATTGTTTTTCATGTATCAGCAAGTATTAGAATAGGTGTCTATAGAATAAATCAATACCAGCTATGACATTATCAGCTGAAAAACAATGGAATGTCTGTGATGATAAATCAGGCTGAAATCGGTTCAGATGAGTGTTATTGTGGTGTTAATGTTCTCTGTCCTGTACAATAGTGCCTCTGGAATCAGTATTCAGTTTGATATTTAGCGCTCCCCATATTTCATTAATGAGCAGAGAGATCTCTAAAGCTCATGCTCTCACACTAATCTCACCAGGGACGCCACTGGAGCGGAAAACCAATTCAACAGCCATACATCAGCTTCCACTCTCCCTCGCTGTGCTAACACAATGTCTCATGTTTTTCTAAATGAGAATACATTTCCCCGACACAAATCCCTCTGCTGGAGGATTTGAGGGCCTTTGAGAAACTTTGGCCTTGTGCATCTTTGCTTTTTTGTATTTGTATTTTGCATTGTATTAGATTAAGAGCGTTGTTGGCTGCGTTCTTGTGTTTGACCTTCAGAATAAAATTGGCTTATGCAAATGAACGTGTGGAAATCTGTTTGGTACATTTATAACCACACTTAATCAGGAAGACTGGGAATTTTGAAGACCACATTAACAAGACAAACCCGTGAGCCATTTTTGCTTTATGGTGATCTTAAAGCTGTGTGTGCTGAGAGCTGGTAAACGTTTATAATAAATTTAGATATATGATAAATAAGTAAAGAGCCACCAAGCTGTTTGTTTTTAGTGGATGGCTGGTGCTGAGTGGTCTGACGTTGGGTGTGATAAGCACTGAAGCTCTGAGGTGGCATACGAGATATGCAACTCATTTCCTGCTGTCCCAGTTCTCCAAGTCACACGAGACACTGTGCTGCTTGGCGACAAATAACACCAAGGAATGACATTACTTTTTTAGCACCAAGTGAGATTTCACAAAGACAGTTTCACCTGAGAAAATACACTCCCATTCTTTTCTCCTGATTTAGTCATTTCAAAAATAGTTTCAAATTGCAATCCGTACAAGCAGATGACTTTAATACAAGTCTTCTGTTACAATGTTAGAAATGTCAGGGTGATCATTTAAAAATGTAAACAATTAAGTTTACTTTTGTTTGTGTTAAGAAAAATGTAGATTTTTAATTGCTTCACTTATAATTAAATGAGAACAACTTTGAGGGTTCGACAAACAATTAAAAACAAAAGACATTAAAAGAGACACTGCAGGTACACCTCATGACAGTGTATTATCTCTGACTTAAAATATCCAATAACTGTTTTATGAGAAGGTTGTGTACAGCCGTGCATTTAAGGTGTAAGAATTTTTTTTTTACTTGATGATTTGAGTAATTTTAATTAAACTTTTCCTGAAAATTGTATTAAATTTCGCAAAATCATATGCAAACAACACAAACGGATTAAAATATGAGGTTTGACTCGTGCAAACGCTCTCCTGGGATTTTTCTGCAGTTATGTAAAATTGAAAGTCTCCAGCTCCGGGGGTTGGGGGGTGTGGGGGTTAGAGGTAGAAGGAATGGCTGGTATGAAGTCAAACAATGCTATCAGCTCAAGGTCTGTTTGTGCTACTAAGAGGACCAGCTCACATCCTGTTTCTGACAGATATTCACGATAAAGGTCCCAAAAAAGAAAGGATGGCATTATCAGTATAAAGCTAATGCACATACTCCCTCTGCTGGCCAAAAATGTAATCTCTAAAAATGATATATATGAGTATATTTGATTCAATTTACAATTTCCATTGAACGTTTTTGGTCTGTTAATTTCAGAAGCCAAGCCTGTAGTGTTCCTTCAACATGGTCTTCTTGCTGCTGGAAGTAATTGGGTGACAAATATGCCGGACACCAGCCTGGGTTTCCTGTTAGCCGATGCTGGGTTTGATGTGTGGATAGGCAACAGCCGTGGGAACACCTGGTCCAAAAAACATGTCAGCCTTGACCCTAAACAGAAAGAATACTGGCAGTTCAGGTACAAGAACAACGTTTTTATGAAAGCAGTTTAGCATATGGTTTACACTTTCTCATCAAACATCAATCTTTCAATTTTGAGATAAAAGTTTGAAAAAAATGTTTTGTACATACTCTACAGTTCACAGGTCTCTTATTCTCACCAAAGCAATTTATTTAACCAAAAAATGCAACAGTAATATTGTTAAAACACAATCACAGCTGATTTTTTTTTTATATATATATATTTATAATTGTAATTTATTCTTTCGATTAAAGCTGATTTTTCAGCATCACTATTCTAGTATTCAGTGTTACACAATCCATATTTTTGTGTAAACTGATCATTTTTTTCTTTAAGTTCAAAAGTGCAGTATTTCTTGTAAATCTTTTTTATATTTATTTAAACATTTATTTCCTCTTTTTAGAAGATACTTAGTGCTGAAACCTAGTCACACTTAAAATGTTTGAGATTACTCTTTTTTTCGCCTTTTGGCATTTCCTTTAGGAAAAGCTGATCTACTTCTTATTTCTGGAATTCTCTGTTGAGTTAATATTATATCAGCCTGAATACTGAACTAAAATTCTTTTTCTTTCTGTGTTTGTGTGTGTGTGAACCAGTCATGATGAACTGGCTAAGAAGGATCTTCCTGCAGTGATAAACTTCATTACAAAGACCACTGGCCAGGAGCAAATCTTTTATGTTGGCCATTCCCAGGGAACCACTATAGGTATCACATATTCTCTAAGCATTTTAGAGTGATTCATTATTTTGATCTGCTATTCATCAAATCGCTGGTCTACAAAATATGCCCAGAGATGTGTTGTGCATTATACATCTTCTCACACTGACACAAGGCAAATGCATTATCATACATGTTATTTTGTGGGAACATCTCACAGCAGCAACAGTTCTTCAATGCATTATGTGATTCCAACCCTTATATTATAATATATATTTATTTATAATATTATATTTTAATATTTGTATTACATTTGATATTAATATATTACTTTATATTATATATTTATTTCTTCTTGAAATGTTCATGCGTAACTTCCTATTCTTCAGCGTTCATCGCTTTCTCCACAATGCCAGAACTGGCCAGCAAAATCAAGATGTTCTTTGCTCTGGCTCCGGTTGCCACTGTGGGGATGACCAGGAGTCCCATGGCTAAATTGTCTGTTATTCCAGAGTTTCTCATTTGGGTGAGTATTTTGTTTGTAGCACAATGCTATAGCTCTGTTCTAGAAACTACAAAACTACCCTATTGCCTATATACAGCTGCCATCTAAGGATCTGCATAAGTAGCAATACTCTCAATTGATTTTTAGAGTTTGACATTACAATTTTTCTAAGCTAGCAGCATGAAGAAATAAAGTGTATTCTGAATTACACATTTTTATTATTTTAATGGTTTAATTAAATTTGTAATGATTTTTTTGTTTGTTTTTTTAAAAAACAGTAATATTGCAAAATATATTTTTTTAATATATTTAAAAATGTAATTTATTTGTGATTTCCAGTTAATCATGATAGTATTTTGATTTACTGCTTAAAACATTTATTATTATTATGTTGAATGGTTTCAGGTTTCTTAGTTAAATAGAAAGCTCAGAAGAAATAATCACTTTTGATCAATTTAGTGCATCCTTGCTAAATAAAAGTAATAATTTACAGAATTTTTCATGGCTTTGATCACAGAAGTAAATTATATTATACAATGTATTCAAATAGAGAGCAGTTATTCTAAATAGTAAAACAAAAATACATTTCACAACATTCTTCTGTTGTATTTTGGATAAAATAAATGCAAGCTTAGTAAGTAGAAGAAATAATAGTTTTAACATAAAACTCATATTTAAAGAGTTTTTTACACATTCAAAAGTGTCATGTTATTCAAGATAGAAATTTTGTTCCCGGTACTGGTAGTGATAACATTACAGAAATCAGCAGTCAATAAAATAAGTGTTTCCCTTACAATAAAGGTCATGGAAGTGGGTTTGTTTTTTTATATACACCTATATATCTATATATATAAATATATATATTTATAACATTTTTTTTTTTTTACATTTGTAGGATCTCTTTGGACAAAAGGACTTCTTTCCTCAGAATGAATTGATTAAGTTTTTTGCCACTGAGTTCTGCAGCAGAAAGCCATTGAGTGTGCTCTGCGGGAACGTCTTCTTTCTTCTCTGTGGTTTTGATGAGAAGAATCTGAACATGGTATAACAATCACTTTGTCAAATTATGCCTTTTAATACCAGTGAATTTGAGAATGTTCCTTCACGAGTTCCTTCATCTCTATCTTTCAGAGCCGAACACCCGTGTACACAACACACTGCCCAGCCGGAACCTCAGTCCAAAACATGGTTCATTGGGCTCAGGTAAAAAAAAACAAACAAACAAAAAAAAAACTATAAAACTCAGAACTTCTATGTTTCTTTTGTCTTACAAAATCTTACACAGTCTCTCTCCTTCACCTGCAATACATTGTAAAACATGCCCACATTATTTCCTCAAAATGAGTGAAAGCACAAACACCAGCAGTTGCAACAGTTCCTTAATCTTTCTTAGGCTAAAATATCAGTGTAAAGTGACAGACCAGAGAAGCACTGAGGTGTTTCAATAGGGGTAAGCCAAAATGTCTTTGACATTTTTCTGAAGTTCTCAAATGCGCTCCTATACAGTA
>JAUMHI010000053.1:6246418-6272517 GCA_032359435.1 Enteromius unitaeniatus | reverse complement strand
ATTATCGTTACCACTGTTTCAAAACTTTAAAGTGAATGGACAGGACTCCATTGTGAACACAGCATTTGTAGATATGGCAAAACGCTGAGTAATTCAGTAAGACCGTCGTTTACGTTGCAGCAATTACTTGTAAAGATAATAAAATGCAGACCACACCTTACCCTGCTTGTCTTAGGACTGGTTCACACAGCCCCACCAAACACCAACATACGGCAATAACTCAGACAATGTAAGGATGTTTGTTTGATTTATGTTAAGAAACGACTGCCACGACTTTACTGATCCTACAAACACCAAGATGGTCCAATTAAAGACACACAGACTGCTCTTTGATGCAAAAGGCACTATCAAAAATCTGAACGTTCTACTTTTTTGTTTAACCTGTTCCTAAATACATTTCTTGTATTCTTTAAACAGGCTGTGAAATCCAGTAAGCTTATGGCATATGATTATGGAAAGGCTGGAAATATGGCACATTATAATCAGGTAACATTGAGGATTTTACTGTTTGACTTTCATTTACACACCTTCATATACATATATACATATATATATATATATATAGTTCTTTCTTCTGCTGAACACAGAACAGCCCTATGTTTAAGTTACCAACATTCTTCAAATACTGTATGCTCTTTGGTCTTTCACAGAAGAGACAAGTCATGGAAGTTTATAAACGACATGAGGATGACTAAATTATGACAATTTCCCTTTAAGCTATTTTCACCACAATCTATACTAACCAGGGCAATTTTGAAATCCTGTCTCTCATGAGGATTAATGCATCATGCTTGCTGTCAATCTGAGAGGCCTTGAGCAAATTGAGCAGTGCTTGAATTGTTAAAGTCTCTTCCTGCTTCTCCCATTTTAGTCGACCCCTCCCCTGTACAACGTGCGGGACATGACGGTACCCACAGCTTTGTGGTCTGGGGGGCAGGACACTCTGGCAGATCCTAAGGATGTGGCTCTACTGCTAACTCAGATACCCAAATTGGTATACCACCGTGACATTAAGCACTGGGAGCACCTGGACTTCATCTGGGGTTTGGATGCCCCACAAGAGATGTACAACAAAATGATTGAAATGATGAGAGAGAATGTGTGAAGAGACATTTTGTTTGAGCAGTAGGTTTTATCAGCAGTTTTTTAAACTTTCTTGAGCTTGAGCTAATACTTTTGTACCTCTTCGTTTGTTCTTTCTGTAAGCAGATAAACCCATTTGTTTGTGGTGCTGGTAACCGAATCTGCAATTTACGAATGTAAATTTTATACTACAAACTGAATTAAGCCTCCAAGTCATTACCCAGAGACTGGGTTTTGGACTCATGATTAGGGGTTGCCATTTACAAGGACATGCACTTGTTTAATGTTTAACTTTAGCTTTTACTAACCACTACATCTTCAGTTTCACTATACTGTAACATTTCATGACCTGTCTTATGGCCTTGTCATGTAATCGACTGATTTTGCAAAACATGACTGGAAATAAATATACACTGATGGCAAAAATCTGTATATAAAAAGTAATTTCACTTAGTGAGAGGTTTTACTTTTAAACCAACAATTTGACACAATCCAAATCCATTTGAAATCATACATGGATAAAAAACTACCTTTAACACTTTAAAACAAACTGAATATAGATGCGTTAAATTAGCAATACACAATATAAGAATATCAACAACACAAAATGAGTAATCAAATAATACAAACTACACAAAATATGCTTAAATACATCTTTCATCTGAGAAATTCATTTTTTATAACATTAAGTGTAACAATGTGCAGTTCAAAGTGTGAAAAATTGTGACAATTGGTGAAAACCCAATCTTAAACTCAGCTGGTGAATTGTCAAGGAGCCCACTGCTGCTGCACGTGAAAGAAGTCTCTTCTCTCATGTCCTCTATTAATACTCACATTGATTTTGTTAACATTGTAACAATTTTGTGGAATTGTAGTCTCTTTGCAATATCTAGCGGGGTTTCATGATTCTGTAAAGAAGACAGAAACAACACGTCAAACTGTCCCACAATGTGATTATCAGAGTAAAGAGAAAACAAAATGATTGTTTCACATCACAGATCAACAGCAGTTTCAAATTCTGTCAGTCCCTACAAATGTAATTTATCTTACTTTGTTCTGTACTGAAACATCTGCATTTTTCTCCAATAACAATGGAACGATCCTTTGACTTTTTCTTTGGCACGCATAGTGAAGTCCAGTGTTCCCCTTCTGAGTAAAGCAAAACTACACATATTATACCATGAACATCATTTTAGCATTAACTCCTAATTGCCTACTGAAAAAACATAAAACATAATGAGGGTTCTACTTACATAGTCTACAGCATTTACTTCCACCTTAGTGGCCAATAGAAGCTCCATCAATTTCACATTTTTTCTTTGCTTCTCTTCCTTTTGAAAGATAAAATGTGCAATGCTGTAATATTATCTCATTAAACACATTTAGATCCATCATAAATGAAAGTCAGATTAAGTGATTATTTGTGATCCTGATCTTAACAAGTTAAGTTTTTTCAGAAAGTAACTTCTCTTCCAGAAATGCCATGACTGAGTGATAACCTACATACCATTATAAGATAACCAATTAACAAGATAGGCATTAATATGGCAATCATCAAGTAGTCCAGGAAGGAAAATGTTCTTCTTGTGGCATAGTGCAAACAAGTCCTTTCTTTCTAATGGAAGAACACACACACACACACACCCAGATATGTTTAAACAAGCTGCCTGCATCAAATTAAACAATCGTTAATAAAATGTAACACCACAAGGTGAGTCAGTAAAACAACATGAATTAAAATGAATCATCAAACAGGATTATATTCAGTCTACTGATTTATGCAATACCTTATTTCTAATAGACACATTTGCATTGTAATCTAGAAGGTATTTGACAGTCCTGAGGTGTCCCTGTCTACAGGCGGCTATGATCGGGGTGTCTCCTGTTCCTTCATCTTGAACATTTACATTTTTGGGATCGGCTGAGATTAGTTTTTGCAACTTGTAGACATCATCGTCATAAGCTGCCTGACACATTGGCTATGGAAAGAAAGTATGATACAAAATAGGATTAAAAATAAGCACATGAAACAATGAATTATCTTTTGTCTAATACAATTGATAAGAGTAAAACAACTAAAGGAGGCAAGTAATTTTGACTTGATATCAGAGGAGCAGAACAGGTCTGGTGACATCCCAAGCACAACACTTAGATAACACAAGCACACCCTTTCCAAATAATAATAAAAAAATAATAATAAAGCGACCCTCAGATGTTATGTCTTAATTTACATAACAAGTAAAATAGTTTATTTATATAAACACTGTATATAAAGGTATGCAAGTAGTAGTGGATTTTTACTTTTCAACCATAAGTAACTATACTTTATGCATTTTAAAGTCTGAAGACCTAAAAAGGTAACACTGTAATAAAAAAATAAAAATAAAAAAAAACTTTAAAAAAATGTATTCTCTGGGACAATGTCACGATCTGTTCTGTTGCCTGTGAACCGGTGTTAAACTGTCTGAGAAGAGAACAGTTATTTGGCACTGGCACGTCACAAAAGTTAAAATAATCAAGTTTTTACTCCGTAGAACATTATGTCGACACAGAATTGAGTTATGAAGAACAAAAGTCATTAAGTTGTTAGAGATTCAATTTAGCGTAACACGATCAGTCGATTATCATAATTATCATCAGTTACATGATCCAAGTCAGTTGTTTTCTAAAGTAAATAAATAACACGATTCAAAGGACTTACTCACCTCTGAGTACAAGATTCCCATTTGGCTGCCTCTGTCCCTAAAGGGAAACGAAATTAAACCAGTAAAACCTTAATGCAGACTCTGAGATTATAAAACTAACAGCCCTTTGCTAACTTGTTTGCTTTCTTCCTTGCGGACTGTGCGAAACAAGCGCTTCAAATAAGGGTGTGGTCATGTAACAATGACGCATACGTAATGACGCAATCAGTGTCGCTCAGGTGTGTAGCAGATGGATTCTTGTCCAATAACATACTGTACACTCATTTCCTCTCAACAGAAGATTGAATAGACTGACTAACTTTAAACCGATATAATGAAAACAGTTTCTTAAGAAGAACAAGGAAAATCGAACAAACGAATAAAAAAGTAAATAAACGATCATTTCAATCAATCAAATGCAGTTGACAAATATACCGTCTCAGGAATTTTTTCAAAAAACTAATCTTTTTAATTTATGGCAAAATCATTATGCCAAAATCATTAGTATGAGTATTAGTATTAGTATACCCCCATATTGTCCTATCCTAACAAAGCACATATCAATAGAACGCTTATGCAATATCTAATATCTAGGCCTATCATATTAAAATATGCAGGACAAACATTAGGTTACTATTTTAGATCAAAAATAATCCCCTCCATATTCATGAGAATCTTTCCAAGAAAAAAAAAGCTCAAATAATTACCGGATATTGCAGTAGCCTACTGTTTGTTACGATTTACATAATCATAATTTTACTCAACGATTGCAAAACCTGGCTTTGGTTCACATGCAGCCTATGTTCATTATATTAAGAGATATATTATAAACAGAATAAGTAGTCCTGCTAGGCAGATGTAATTTGGCAATTCGAAGGATTTGTGCCCCATCTGGTGGATAAAAATATGCAAAGAGTCTAGTTATTTCTGTGGCGTAACATTTCATAAAATAAATGCAAATAATTCGACAAGAACGTGTAGACTACAGTGTCTTTAGAATGTGAATTATTTTCTCTGTAACTGGTAAATTCTTGAGTATAATGTTATGTCTGTGAATGTCTATCTGTTTAAGTTATGCAAGTAAACCCTTGTTAATGTCATGATATACATCTATACCTTTCAGGCGTACAGTCATTCCCACCCCCTTTAGCTGATACACTGGTTGAACTATACAGCGCTTGGGCACCAGAGAAGAATCCGGATGCTGACTAGATAGGCTGCTGGTGAGGTTTTGAAACACAGCCAGTTAAAGCACCGCTGCTACAGCAGCATTCATCTGACTCGCAGAGCACCGGGCGAACCATCTGACATCGCAGGGTTATTCGCTCTGAAAGACAGCAATCAGCCATTTTAGCCTTGCGCGCTTATCCATGCCAAAAGAACAAAGCTTCCATGAGGTACAAAGGCAAAAGACCGAGAGTTTTAGACAATAATAAAAAACCTGCTCTTTTATTTACGCGAGTTGTCTGTTTTCGAACTGAATTCTAGCATGTGCCACATGTGACGATTGTAGGAATGTGGAGCATGGGATCGCAGCAGCTCTTCACCCACAGGTGAGGGTTTTATTGTATTTATACATTTAATTTTTGTGGTCTTAATTTAGACCTTTTTTTTGGTTTGTTATTGTTTTTTTTGTTTTCAACTATATGTTTATATGCGAAATTGTTGCAGTCTTGTCAGGTGGGAAATGTGTCACTGACCTGATCATTGTGGCTGGTTTTCTGATGAAGTAACATTATTTGTATGATCTGTATGATTATGATTATTATATCTGTGCTCTTAGGATGATATTGATTGTTTATAGACAATTTCTATATCATAGAAAACACATAGATATAAAAGTTTATGGTGACAGATCACAAGTTACAATTCGTGAATCAGAGAAAATTGAAAAGTGTGTGTGTATATATATATATATATATATATATATATATAAGGTAATTTAGTGAAATATTTCTACACATAGTACTCACTTTTTAAATAATGTATTTAACTACAAATAAATACACAATATTGTATTATAGCCCAAATCATGTGCTGGGCAGGAATGAGTTCTTCATAATCTTTTAAATCATACATGTCAGGCATATTATAGCAATTGCTACCTAGCTACACAGTAGAAACCGTCATTATGTTAATAATTTAATTGTTAGACTGTTTGAGACAGTCATAGAGACTGCTTTTACATGACATTAACTTGTTTGCAGATATAAAGTGTGGTCTACTTGGCTCTTAAAATATGTTGAAGAACTGCTCATCCCTTGTTGAAAATTCTTTTGTTTTTACTGTATAAACCCTCTTTAGACTTCAGCTGAACACCATAATGAGTGTTTGGGAGGGCTATTATTAAACATACCAATATCGTTATTTTTATGAATAAATATTTTGATATTTTTGGATTATTTTTGAAATTTCTATGACACTTAAACTGCTTTTGCTAGTACTGAGACATGAATCCAGACAGCTGCTTGAGTCATTATGTGTACTACATAATCATTACCTGAACATTAATATACAGCTCATATATCATATGCATATAATCGAGGCTGCTTATTTTTTAATCAAATGCAAATTAACATTATTCAAGGCCTTAATGATCAGAAATTGCTCAGTGTTAAATCTATCACATCTCCTTTACACTGCTTTTTGATTTTAACAGTGCATCTACTTTAAGTTGCCATGGCATCGTTAATCAAAACATTTTCTTTTGTGGTGGTGATACTTTTTCCATTTGTTAATTTGCAATTAGCTGATCTCTGCTTTCAAAGAGTAAAAGAAAATGACAGTCTAATATGTACCCAGCTTTGTGCAAAAAGAAAAAGCTCACCAAGGATTTTTTTCAGATATCCATGAGTCACCATATTTTGCTGCATGGTAACAAGCTGTCATAGCAACTGTAGCACAGATTCTGGAACGAATAACCGTGTTATTTGGACTGAGATGGTGAATTATATTTGATAATCCCCATGGAAATGCACAGGCCACGGTAACCGTGTTAATAGATTAGGAAGAATACGCTAGGAATTCTACAGCATAGAGTTGTAGCCAAAGCTAGTGTTGGGAAACTGAAAACAAAGACCATATCGACCCAGAGGCCTAATGCCAGATATGATGTTTCTTGCTCCTCAGTTCGGAATCGTCTTGGGAGATGACAGATGGATTCATAGGGAGGATCGAAGCCTGCCAGCCAACGTTGTAAACTCACCATGGACCAGGGCTTCAGTTTCAGCACACTGGTGAGTGGCATTGTGGGAGGAGGAGGAGGAGGAGGTTGGTGGAGGACAGCTGATATTACTCGGAGGTGGGTCGCAGGGACAGAATGGCTTCCTCTGACTCACTGCCATTAGTATTCCCATTGCAGCTGCTCCGTCATTCAGATCCCTCCATCCTGGAGTGGGCGCGAGGGAAGGAACGGATGCAGCCCCCTTTACACTTCACTTCCCCTCTTCGTGAATGCGTGCTCAGACATAGGCTTCTTATTCTGGCCACCCAGAATCCTATTCTCTAGCAAGAGGGCAGACTTAAATGTGGCTCCACACCAACATTTTCAGATTTTTGTGCCTGTACTGTTCAAAAGTCATGCAAGCTAACATGTCCAACAAGTGTAACAGCTCGGCAGTCCCTCGTTGGAGTCCATCAATGTCCTGCTGCATGTTGATAAGACGCCCACTCTTTTCAGTGACCCTAAAACAGAGCCTCTGTTTAGTCATTAGTATGAGAGCTGGAAGCGAACTCGGCGTGGGTGCTGCTGGGTGTTCCGGTTTCGCTCAAGCTGGGTGATGAACAGAGCTTATGTTGTGTTTATCGGAGGCCTGTGATGTCTTTAGGACCAAATGTTTTGTGCCACTGGCGTATGGGGACCGATCCTAGCTCAGTGTGCCTATCTAGAGCAATTTTTTTGGAGGAGCTAGAATGTAGCTCATCAGATTGACGGATTTCTGAAGATCAGAAATCTAAAACAATTTCAGCACACAAAATAGGCTAATAAATAATGAAAAAAGTATTTAGAATAGATGGCTATTATAGAATATAAGATCACTGTATGTCTTTATCAGCAATAGTATTTTGTAGCTAATAAAACACTTGCGCGTTAGGTTCCTGCTCTGTATTCTCATGGTTTTTGTTGTCCTCTCCGTTTGCAGAAGAAGTTAGCGGCAGAGCCAGATCACACTGATGTTACTCTGCCAGCGGCCGAACGTGTGCGGGCCCTCAGCAAAATGGGCTATAACATAGAAATAAATGAAGATATCGCCCCGAGACGCTACTTCCGCTCTGGCGTGGAGATGGAGCGCATGGCAGCTGTTTATCTGGAGGAGGGCAGTCTGGAGAATGCTTTTGTCCTCTACAACAAGTTCATCACGTATGTTTTTTAAATTTATTTCATTTTATATCATTACATGTCCTACACTATTTAGGGTCACTCACAGGGATGCTGGAAATCAGTCCTTAACTTTATTTTCTTATTTCACTACTGTGCAGTTTATTTGTTGAGAAACTCCCTAGTCACAGGGACTATCAGCAGTGCAACGTCCCTGAGAAGCAAGTGATAATGAAGGTAAGCCCCTGGCATGTTACTCATAGGAACTGATTGAGCCCTGTGGCGCTCAGCCCACTGTAAATCTGATTAGCATCATGCTCAATTACCTTGGCTAGAAGACTTGTCAGGCTCCCAGCTGCTCACATGGTGGGTTTGCCTTGTGTGGGCACATGTTCTGCTTTCGTTTCAGCATAGTGACATGAAACTCAGTTTAGTCAAAAGGTTCTTCCTAGTCACCTGAGGTATCAGTCATTGTCTAAGAGATACATTAAAACAGCTTTTTTTTTTCTTATGGATGTTCTAATGTTATACTTTTTAAAACTAATAGGCTGAGGTTTATGTCAAAGTCATTAACCATGATTCACTAGTTGTTATTGGTACTAGAAAGGAATTCCTATTCTACAGGTTTCTGCGGAACATGAGTTTTTGTTAGTTTTGGTGGTAAAATAGTCTATTTATCTAGATCTGTTAAAATCTTTGTCCACTACAGTATTCTGTAAACTGACTGTTGCCATTCTTGGGGGTCTTTAACCTAATGATCTTAATGTCTGCTGATGGTCCCTGAATGTGAAACAAACATGAGTAATTGGTTGAAGTATGTCTATTCCGAGCTTTTAAAAAAATCATTATGTCCTTGAAAGCTTTAGCGCATATTGATCTGGTACTCGCTGTCTGTAACACAACCCCTAATGTTTGTCCCATTATCTGTTCATTATGTTCAGAAATTGCAGGAAGTAGCATTTCCACGAAAGGACCAATTGAAGAGACTTCTCCATGAGAAATACAGCAAAGAGCACAGTGAATATCTAAAGAGTCAGGTACAATGGGCAGAGTACTTTTCATTCAATGCAGATGAAATTACCTGTTAATCAAATTTCAGATACATTTCATTATTGTGAAAATTAGTGTGAATATTTTTGCAGGCTCAAGCTATGGCTGTTGACATGTGTAGTGAACGATTGCAGAAGATGTCTATGTTGGACGAGGAACGGCAACGTGTAGCACAGCTCAGGAAAATGCAAATCGAGTCTGAGCAGTTCCGCTACTTTGAGGACCAACTACGTAGACAAGAGCTGGCCAGTCACAGGGATGAGGGTGTCCCCAAAGTGCCTGAACAAACTGACGGGTCCTGCTTATCCCAGACCCAGAGAAACCATGTGCGCCTTGACCCTAATCGTAACAAACCAGCGGCCCCTGTCCCCAAACCTGCAGCCACCTTAGCAGCTGTACAAAGTAAGTTAAACTGCATATTGTATATATTATAATTTATGATAATGTATTTTCACTGCCATTTAAAAGTTTGGGGTATTTTTTTTTTTTATAAGAATTTGAAATTTAAAATGAAAATGAAATTTATTTTCATTCACCAAAGCTGCATTTATTTGATCAAAGTACATTAAAGACAGTAATATCAAATATTATTGAAATTTGTCATAGGCTGATTTGGTGCTCAATTATATATTTTTTCAGGATTCTTTGATGGATAGAAAGTTAAAAAATCATGTCTTTACTATCATCTTTGATCAATTTAATAAACCATGACCGGATAAAACTTAATTTTGAACGATAGTGTATTTATTAGGTTAGTAGTCCTAAGTAGGATAATGTACAGTAGTAGATTATTACAAAACAAACCCCTTTATAGTGCTAGAAAGCTTATGACCCTGAAGTGGTTTATTTTGTGTTGGTATCTGACTTCTGTTATTAGCAGTTCTAAGTATGTTTTTATGTGTTTCTAGATCAGCGTGTCGAAGGCCTCAGGCGGGTTTTAATCCCACGAGACCTGACTTACAGGTTCCTTCTGCTGGCTGACAGTAACACAGCAAGAGGAATTGAGACGTGTGGAGTTCTCTGTGGAAAACTGGTAAGGCCCCAGCTGGAGCATACTTCCTACTTGTGGGTGGACCTTTTTTTGTTTTGTTCATGAATTTGCTATTTTTTCCTAATTCATTCCTGGAGAAAGTGTAAAAATGTTTAAGGAGTCAATAGTGCTTGTTTTTTGGCTAGTTATATGCTGCTTTTCTCATTCACTGTAAAACTAGGAGCTTCTGTGTTGCACAATCATTGTAAATGTTAGCTGTGGATATGGACTTCCTCATACTTTCATCACACATGACGTGAGACTATTCATGAGCATTACACAGAATTTCAGTGTGTTATTCACCAACCACCTGCAATCCAGCTTAATCTTATAGAAATAGCCTTCATCTCACCGTTTTTATCTCTAATTTTTCTGTGGAGCGTTTCACCTTTGTACACTTTCATCAATTGCTTTACTTGTCTGTCCCTAAATCCTTTACAGCAGTGGTTCCCAGTCTTTTTTCTAGTGGACCGCTATTTTACCATTCAAAAATTATTTATGACCTCCATTTAAACCGAAAAAAAAGATAAAAGAAAAGGGTTGAGTCAAAATGCTGAATGATTTTATCAGCTTGATAAAATCTTGATACTTTATTATCTGAATTTTTTTAGATTTTTTGAATGCACATTAGCTTATTTTCCATCAACCAGTCAAATTTACCACAGTTTCAGTTCATGTAATTTCACTTCCACTGCCCTGCCTTCCTTCATATTTTCACACAAAACAAAACTTAATGTGCACCTGCGTGAGACTGTTGCTAACTAACATGTTGGACAGTGATTCGTTTTTCAAATAGTTTAATGACAATTTAAATATTAAATGAATGCATTAACCTTTGGGTAACAGACTAGAGTGAGCTTGGTGACTCCATGTAAATCTTTAGTGACCCCTAGCTGCTGCTCAGCTACCTTAAAGAATGAATAGGTTATTTTTGTTTGACTCGTGTGATTGTTGAATGCTGTGACCTCCTGATATGTTGTGCATTAATAGACAAACCAAAATCTGTTTGTTTTCCCGTAGACGCACAATGAATTTGTGCTGACCCATGTGATCGTCCCCAAGCAGTCCGCTGGCCCTGACTACTGTGACATGGAGAACGTGGAAGAGCTGTTCAGTTATCAGGACCATCATAACCTTCTGACCTTGGGTTGGATCCATGTGGGTGTCTCTCTTTTTCAGGCTGTCACATATTTTCTAAAATTAAAGCCGTGCACCTCTTTTTTTTCACACCTTTGGCAGGTGAAAATATTGCTGGTGACTAATTGTCAGACCCACACAGAATCTAAGCCTGTAGAAAGCGACACAGATTTTTACAATTTTTGAGCAGCCATCGTTCACATTCCATTTCCCTTGTTTTTTCATTTTCAAGGAACAAGGGATCATAGTTGGTCTGTGATCTGTAAGGACCAGGGTAGTAACCATAATATTATCCTGTGAGTTTTGTGATCCATTGAATCATAACTCCAAAATCAGTAAAAAAAATATGTGAAAAAATATCCCTGGTCGTTTTTAAATGAAACCTTTGATGTAAGATAGTGGTGTATATACACTACTGTTCAAATGTTTGGGGTCAGTAGGATTAATTGTTTTATTCAGCAAATATGTAAGAAATTGATAATGTAACAAAAATATTGCTCATTTGAACTAAGACTAAAGCAATAGCTGCTTAACATTGAGCTTTGTCACCAATAACATAACATACACAAATAGACAATTGTACTTTCAATTTATTTGATTATAAATACAATAAGTACAATAATATTGTAATATTATATTACATTTAATTATGAGAAATCTTCAGACTTTTAAACAAGTTTATATAAAAAAGGCTACTTAAACAGTTCACTAAACTTCAGGTTAACTGATGATCATTTTTCAAGGTCAATTATTTCATGGCTGCATGAGAACAAGGAGCTACTAAATAATGTTAATTAATTATTATTAAATTTTTTTTTAATTGTTTTTTCCTCATAGACACACCCGACACAGACAGCCTTTCTCTCCAGCGTGGATCTGCACACACACAGCTCTTATCAGCTCATGCTACCTGAAGCCATCGCTATTGTTTGTGCACCTAAACACAATGAGTGAGTATAACACTTACAAAACTCCCACACCCTCCATTGTGTTCATACATCATAAAGGTTTTTTTTTTCCGCAGCCCCTAATTAATGCAGATTCATTTATTTGTAACAATAGTTGTTTGATTGTTAAACACTTGTTTATTCTTTAAACATCCATGAATCACTTGTTTTTTGTTTTGTTAAAAAACATTAAATGAGTGACTCACATTAGACTATGAATAAATGACATTAAATGTCATAGATATTGTCATAGATATGTTTTTTTTTTGTTAATGGAGAGATTTCTGAAATTAAAAAAAAAGTTTAAAAAAAATATAGAAACATACTATATATAGGTATGCTACACCTATAGATAGATGGATAGATAGATATAGATTTTTTTTGTTTTAATTATCATTTAGATAATTTAATATTCTTGTCATTTTGCTTCTTCAGCACGGGAGTTTTTAGACTTACCAGTGCTGGGATGGGAGAAGTGGCTGGATGCAGATTGAAAGGTTTTCACCCCCACTCTAAAGACCCTCCTCTGTTCACTGTAAGAACCTGCTGTTCCTGCTGTGAATATGAAAATCAACAGCTATACGTGCCTTCTTCTGTTACAAATGTTGACATCAAAATCAGAAGTGAAACAGTTTTTTTTTATATATATATATATATTTACAGGTTTGCAAGCACGTTGTGGTGAAGGACTCGAAAACGACAGTTCTGGACCTCAGGTGACAGAGGAAGAGAGGAAATATTTCAGTATCAGCAAACCATTGAGAATATTTATATCTTTCTTTACTTGAAGGCTTTTTTGTATTTATTTATTTTACAAAAAGGTACTGTGAAACAGAATCCCTCAGCTACACAGTTTGCTGTGAGCAGGTTTAGTGAAGTTATTGAGATGTTACAATGGAGTTTTGTGTTTTTAAGGTCATTGTGCGCTTTTTGTTAGTGGCCAGGTGTTCAAAAATGTTGCGGTCAGATTGTACCCTCTCTTATGATCTGACTGCTGTCTTTGTCCTCAAGGTGGCGCCCTTTAACAAGGCATACTATGAGGCTGCTTCAATGTGAATTGATTTCAGGACAAGAAAGTTGTGTGGGTGATTTGCCTTTTGATATCCAGCGATATCACTTGCAGTTCTAGTTCTAACACAACATACACTGAAGAAGTGAAATTTCTTTTTAAACCTAACTGAATTGTCTAGTTTTGTGTATGCTGCCAGTACAAAAATAAAACCAATTGCTATGAGAGTCATTTCTAGGCCTTACTACATATTACTATAATTTTTATGGTTGAATGGTTATATGCAGTCAAGTTTAGAAAATATCAGGCTTGGATTTCTTGGATTTCTATCAATGGATTTCTGTCTTTTCCGACTTAAGCCTGTTGATTAAGCAATACTGTTTTGATTTCCAACTTCAGCATTTTTTTTCCAATGTGGATCTGATTACGTATGAAGTGACGCCTGAAAAGTATAAACAAGATTGGGATCTCTCCCGCACCAAATTCAAGAATAAGCAAAGAAACCTAAGAGATTTTACCAGAGGGCCTTGAATGCACCGATCTCAGGGTTACATTCCCTCATTTTAACAGCTCAATTCTTGTTTCTACTGTTTTATGGTTTAAGAAGGAAACTTTTTGTCACCAGCAAAAGTTGAAATACAACGTATGATAAATTGTGAACTGGTTCATGCAGTTCAGAGAGTGTTGAATATATCTTGTTTTTCTTGTAAAATGTGACATTGGGTTGTTTCTTCAGTGTGTTGGCTGTGTGCCAGTGGCTCCACTGAAATTGTGCTGTGCTGTTTTGTGTCAAGAGTACAAAGAGGCTTATGTGTCTGTACAAGCACCATTTTTTTTCTCAGCGCATTTATTAATAAAAGCTAAACAACCTCTTCTTTCAATCAGCATGACAATGCTGCTTTTTTTTTAATCTGTAACTGATTTAGAGTGGGAAACTTATCACCTTCCCAAGCAAACTGATGTAAGCGCTGTTAGAATAATGAAATAAGTAGCAAACATTTAGCGTGATTCATTATGGGTTAATGATCACTAATACACGCTTCAACAGGATTTGCATTTGTTGCTGATAATTCATTTATCTGTATTTTTGGGGTCAAATATGGGATAATTTAATTTAATTAACATCTTTCCAAAAAAAAAGAAAAACATTTGATGGCACTAAAGATGCAAAGAATATTAGTGTCTTTTAACAGAAGTTGCACTCAAAAGCACAAACACTAGCTGATTAAGTATTATAGATGAACTAGAACGAATTTTATACATTCATGGATTTTCAGGCATGAAATTCTCAATTCTCAAATTTTCATGATCATAGCAATGTTTTAACCAAATTGCAGAATGTATATAGAATTATGTCCACTTATGAAAATGATTAATTAAAAAAATATATAATTGAGATATTTCATATTTAATAAATATTACTCCAGAGCTGTGTAAATTGTAAAGTGAAACACCGGTTATTATTGCAGAGCTTTATTCCTTCATGGAGTTATCATATGATATGATCCATACAGACTGCCTGAAAGCCGACATGCAGTTGTGTTACCTCGTAACATTTTAACACAAAAGGGATGAGCCCTGTTCCTCGACGCCATCTCCTCACCTCTGGATTCTCACTACCTCAAGGAATCTCCCAAATCTTTCATATTGGCAGCACAATCAAGCTTTTTAACCCATTGAGAACAACACTATAATGTCATGACACAATTAAATCGAAACATTCAAACGGATGTGGGCAGTGCAAGACAAAACAAAAGGGAAGTAAAGGGTACGTTCACAGTTTACAGGCTATGAAGCAATAGCAGAATTAGGGAACCAGGAGGGAGTTGGAGGTGTCGTTTAGAAGCACTTGCGATGCACAATGGATGGCCCAGCCTCGTCATACTCCTGCTTGCTTATCCACATCTGCTGGAAAGTGGAGAGGGAGGCAAGGATGGAGCCGCCAATCCATACTGAGTACTTGCGCTCAGGTGGGGCGATGATCTGAGTATATAAAATTGGAAGCAGTGGAGTTTTAGTAATGTTGTGGTTTATTACTCTAAAGCTGCTCTGAAACAATATTAGTTGTAAAAAGCGCTATATTAATGGTGACTTGACTTTTATCACTTTTATTTTAGTTTACAATAACCCTGGTTAGATGAGAAACTGCAGGAGTACTTATTAATAATCAAACCAGATACACATAATCTGCCCGTGCTGACCTTGATCTTCATGGTGCTGGGGGCCAAAGCAGTAATCTCCTTCTGCATCCTGTCTGCAATGCCAGGGTACATGGTGGTACCACCAGACAGCACGTTGTTGGCGTACAGATCTTTACGTATGTCAATGTCGCATTTCATGATGCTGTTGTAAGTGGTTTCATGGATGCCAGCAGATTCCATTCCTAACAATAAGTGTGAATCAATGTATTATACTCTGAATCCATCAAGTGAAAAGAGAACTGAAGAAAGAGGAACGAGATATCACCGATGAAGGATGGCTGGAAGAGCGTCTCAGGGCAGCGGAACCTCTCATTGCCAATGGTGATGACCTGTCCATCAGGAAGCTCATAACTTTTCTCCAGGGAGGAGGAAGAGGCTGCAGTGGCCATCTCATTCTCAAAATCCAGTGCCACGTAGCACAACTTCTCTTTGATGTCTCTGACAATTTCTCTTTCAGCTATACAAGGCAAATGAGAATAGTAATTTGTTAAACTGAAACATGTTATGAATCAAATTAGAAGGCGTTTTTTCCCACAACAGCATGTATGCTTAATAAAGCAATATATTTCATATAATTGTGCTTGTACTCTACCTCTCCAAACTCACCAGTGGTGACGAATGAGTAGCCTCTTTCAGTTAGGATCTTCATGAGGTAGTCAGTGAGATCACGGCCAGCCAAATCCAAACGCATGATGGCATGCGGAAGGGCATAGCCCTCATAAATGGGCACGTTGTGGGTGACACCATCACCAGAGTCAAGGACAATACCTGTTCAACATGAATGAAGAGCTTGGTACTACACTGCAGCATATGTCAAATCTGAACTATAAGTTGTTTGACAGGTGAACTGACCTGTTGTACGACCAGAAGCGTAGAGGGACAGCACCGCTTGGATAGCTACATACATGGCTGGGACATTGAAGGTCTCAAACATGATCTGCAGAGTAAGACCAGCAATGTGTTTATTCAAAAAGAAATGTAGTTTTACTGAACAGGGTGTTAAAAAAATACAGATTTTCTGATTAATCTTTTCTTTGACACTGCTAATAGATTGACTCTGAATCTGTAGATCAGTCACTCTATGTGTATATTAAATCAAATTAGCTGTTATTTTTAGGTAATCTAAAACAGCACAACTAGCGTAGCTGTTTTCCTAAACAAATGAGTCGTTTGAATAGACAAGTTGCCAGTATTAAAGTATTATGAACACATCATAACTACTGCCCTCTGGTTTTTTTTACATTATTCACCAAGGATACATTAAATAATCACAAGTGAAAATAAATAAACTTCTGATGATACAAAGATTACCTTTAAAATAAATGTTTCTTTTTGGGAACAACATTTAGCCATCAGAGGTTCATAAAAAAGTATAATCTGTTTTCGACATTTATTAATAAAACTACTTTTGCATTTTGAAGCCACCATGGGGACTTTTTCTTCTACTACCAAAGCCACAGAGGGTTTTTATTTTTACTACTCACAATCGTAGCAGTTAAATAATTACTTACATTGAACGTTTATGATTTGACACTATTTAGTTATGTTGTGCAAAATAATGTAAATCACAACTTCAAACAGTTTATTTTTGCTCTCTCTGCATAACTTAGCACAGACAAAGGCTTTTTTCCGTGTCAATCAAGATTCTCTGTTTGTCTGGCGATACTACTGTAGGCGTATCTGATAAAATCTCAAGGCCCTGAAGGCTTGATGGAGGTACAATGGTGTTGAAGCAAATGCTTCTGTTTTATATACTACAGATAATTACATTATAAGCTTTCTTAGTCAACTTGAATTCAGCTCAAACCTGGGTCATCTTTTCCCTGTTGGCTTTGGGATTAAGAGGGGCTTCTGTCAGCAGAGTGGGGTGCTCCTCAGGAGCCACACGGAGCTCATTGTAGAAAGAGTGATGCCAGATCTGGTGAACATAAACATAGACATTGTTGAACAAACTACAATGCAATATTAGTATAATGTATGGGCAAATGAATCGCTTTGTGTTGTATAGATAGTAAAATCCGATTCTCAAAACTACAGGTTAACAAACAGATCACAATCAGAAGCTACCATGTGGGCCAAGACAGAGAGGGAATAATGCCATCTGTTGTGTGCATGTGTTGAATGAAACACCATGTTGCATGAAATGTGGGACATTGTCACAGTGTGAGTCATTAGTGGGAATAGTTGGAGGTTTTTGGAAAATTGCTTTTGATGGACGTAGGTGTAGAGAATGTATGTGGCGAGACAAGATGTGATGTAGGTGTTGTAGCAAATGCTGCCTATGTAATATAAAATGTAGTACAGTATTATGGAAATACTACAGAGGATAAATTTAAGCATGAAGCACAAAAAGGCATGTTCATGGAAAGATAAGATATATTTTGGGTAGTATTTTTATATTCCCTCCTTATTCACACTCATATTGTTTTGTTTAGATGTCTGTTGGCTTATGATAGGATCTGCTTACTTTTTCCATGTCATCCCAGTTTGTGATGATGCCATGCTCAATAGGGTACTTGAGGGTCAGGATTCCCCTTTTGCTTTGCGCCTCATCGCCAACATAACTATCTTTCTGCCCCATTCCCACCATCACTCCCTAAGAAAAACATAAAACTGGTCATACCCAAGTTACTGTACATAACAAACAACCCCCAAAAAGCGTGAGTTCTAGTTAACTATCTTTAAAATCTAGTACAATGACAACCTGAGCTGTAGTCCAACTTTCCACAAAGCGTTTGGAAGCAGATCAAGAGAAATACATAAAACGTGCAGAGCATAGTATGAATGTTAGTTGTCACTCACATCCACTGTGAATGCATATTAACCTATAGCTAACCTCTTAGTAACCCTCTAAGTAGAAGTAAAAAGACAACATGGGGTGTTGTTGTTCCCTTGGCTGTGAGTGACTGCAGTGCGTATCGCCCCCTAGTGGTGTACTCACCTGGTGTCTGGGGCGACCCACTATGGAGGGGAACACTGCTCTTGGAGCATCATCCCCGGCGAAGCCTGCCTTACACAGTCCTGATCCATTGTCACACACAAGGGCAGTGCTTTCCTCGTCGTCACACATTTTCAGCTCAGATTTCCTTCCTTACTCCTACAGGAGACAATCACTACAAGAAAGTTCATTATTAATACTATACTGTATACAAACTTCGGAGCAATTTGTCTTGAACTGTGTGAACTCAAGCATGTGTGATGTTTAACTACAGTATAGGGGGTATGGGAAATGGATTCAAATAGGAAACTAAATCCCCTTTCAGAGACATTTTGGATCTGTACTGTCCTAAATTAGAAATATTAAAATATATAAAATATTAAATTAAATATAAAGACATGTTATTGCAAAAATGTTACAGTTTTCTTTTAGGGTAGGAAATAGTCAATAGTCATTATAATTAGATACAAAAACAACAACAATCAGTTGTGAGTGCATTTTACTGGAAATAACCGTGTACATGTGTAGGTGGGAGTTTGTGTGCACACCCACTGAACTATGAAAAGGAATCCTACAAAGAATGTAAGGTGTACCAGGTAAGTCCATTTATAAACTGATTCATGCTCCTTATTACTTTTCTTTCTTTCTTTCTTTCCTTCTTTCTTTTTTTTGAAAAGCATTATAAGGAAAAACAGAACTTGTTTAAATATTAACAAAACTTCAAAACTGTGTGAACACACACACACATCTCCTTTAAGTCAATATTGCAGCCCCTGCTGAGTGCACCATGGGAAAACTTCCTAATTTGGAAATGATGGGGAAGCATGTCTCTCTTTGGACTCTCCCTCCCTCATTCTCTCTGACTGTGTACAGTACTTTATGGAAAAAAGTGAGTGGGTGAGAAAAACAGGGGATGGGTTAGTGGTCCAGAAGAACCATATTTAGTCATAAACCTCACAAATCAAATCGGCTTCCACACATGTCCTAAATTTTAAGCCTTCACTGTCAACTCAGAGCCCTTAACAACTAGCATCACCAAACAATCACATTACAGATAAAAAAATAAAGATGACTTTGACATATATTTGCAAATTAGTTCCTCTTAAACATAAACACATTCAAGTAATATCCTTTGATTGGCAAAGCTGCAAGAAGAAAGAAAATCATTGCATTGTGCTAGGACTTCAGTGTAAAAACCTTACGCAATAATATTTTTCTTAAATTTAGATGAATCTATTCTCACAAAACACTCAAAATATTATAAAAGCAGCTTACACCTGTGCAGAAATCATTTCTCTAAACAACAGTTTTAACATATTTCAGGTTCCAGTGCTTAAAGCTTGATGAAACCTCATTCGAGTTGATCAGCATCAGGTATCTCTAAAGCGGGATAGACAGAAAGAGATGGAGGCCGAGAGACAAAAACAGAAGTGAGTGGTGTGAGGCAAAGATGAATGAGACTTACCCTGACAGTGCTGGGCCGGGGGGGATTTAGCCACTTGGTGATGGTGTACCACTAACTGGCTTGTGGTGTACTTATGTAGTTCCCATCCCTGCTCACCGCACCCTCCCACATCCCAAACAAGGAGCCTGGGCTGCACTCAGATCGGTAGCCTCACTCCACTAAAGCCTTATAGGGATGACTGGGAGAAAACACTCCAATCCGGGCGGCAGCAAGGCGGCCTCCTGCCTCATCACTCAGGGCATTCCAATGGCACTTTTTCTTTTTTTCTCTTTGGAAATTTTGGGGACCTCACCATGCAGGAACATAAACACAGAGCTGGGCCATTCTCTACTACAGACACATATCATAGACCGCACCTGAAACAGAGAAAGAATGGCATGTAATTTATTCATGTGGTGGCAAAGCTTACAATTAAAGCTTACTTAATATTATCAATGTTGAAAACAGTTGCTGTTTAGTATTTTTGAGAAAACATGAAACGCTTTTTTTCACAGGATTCTTTGATTCAAATTATTATGAAAAAAGGGGGAAATTTCATTATCATTTTGCATCCTTACTGATTAAAACTATTGTTTTCCTTTAAAAAAAAACAGTATAGATTTGCATTTAAATATTTTCAAGATTTTTATATTTGGAAGATATCTAGATGCAAAAAAGAAAACTTTTGAGGCAAAGAAAACAAGAAGAGCATATTGCGGTAAACTAAAGCATGACAATCAGTGCTAAAAAAATCTGATGTAGAGGAAATAATTTTTTTCTCAACAAAGATGTGTCTATGACAGAAGAAATCACAGAAAATGCATAAATCAAAAGAATTTCTTTTCTATTGATCTGAAACAGATTTCACTCAAACAATTGTTATTAGTTACAAGTAACACATGGAATTCAACACTAAATTCTGTTTTATTTACAGTGTACTGAGGCCTAGGTGGCAAAAAATTAAATAAATGCAAGATATGATTCAGAACCAACAAAGACATTTAAGCAGCCAGCATAATCAACCAGCCAGTTGTCTTGCCCAATTACTCATGAAATTCCAAAAATACACTCATGAAGCTCTTTAAAGATCTTTAAAGGAGTATCCTGTCTAAGACACTAATTACTGTGACGGTTTCAGTTATTTTATTTATTTCCAAGTTTCTAGTATCTGCCCTTGCATCACATTCTGATTCAAGCCTACAATGGAAAAACTCCATGGAATGCTTCTGATTAAATAACAGTCAGCAAATATATTCCACTCAAATGGAAAGTTCACACAGATGCATAGAAAACATAACTAAATGACAGCCAAGAGAAAGGAAAGCTGCCTGTGATGCAACACACACCCAACTGGAAGCACCAGTTCGCTTTAGGCAGGTTTGGCCTGTGTTTTTCTTTTTTGGATACATTCCTGGGAAGAGCTCATTTCAGGATAATTCTCTCAAGTAAACAAACTTGCAGAATGCGTCTGTCTCATTTTAGGCCCTTTTCTGCTAGGTTGTCCTCATTCAAGGAAAGAGCTAGCATTTCCCTTCCCCTTCAGCAGTACGCATAGCCTTGTCGCACCAAAAAAGGAACTGTTCTGTAAATAAGAAAAGTCTTGGCAGTCCACTGCACTCAGAGGCATGTAAGGGAAGAAATGACCCCTCTGAAGGTGTGGTCTGGGAAATCACACAAAACACAGTCAGCTGCATCTACAATGTTGAGCGCAAATGTCTCCATTCTTGTGTGCATGGAGGAAGATCCCTTAGATGGGGGAAAGGCCAAAGGGAAATGTTTGCACACCCTGTAAAAATCAATGTCCTTAATTTTATTATCCTTAATGATACTTTGCAGCTTCATTGCCATGTTTAGATGTACTTTCAAATCCCATCTCACTGCCTTGTATTCTGTTTAGGAAGTACAGTAAGATTCAAACTCAAAGTGTAGGGAATAGTATGTGAAAATGGATTTTGACAATCTTTTTTACCTGTTTTTATTATATTTACTTCATACAACTTTACCAACACTAAATAACAGCTTGCATTTTTCTTTACAATTTATACTACATATCCACATTTTTCACTCTTTGATATATTGCATCCATATGCTCAAATCATTTAAGTAATTTTTTTCCCTCGTTAATGTACACACAGCACCCCATATTGACAGAAAACTGTTGACATTTTTACAGATTTATTAAAAAAGAAAAACTGAAATATCACATGGTCCTACGTATTCAGACCTGTTGCCTATTGCTGTGATTTAACTCAGGTGCTGTCCATTTCTTCTGATCATCCTTGAGATGGTGCTAAACCTTCATATGAGCCCAGCTGTGTTTGATTATACTGATTGGGCTTGATTAAGAAAGCCACACCTGTCTATATAAGACCTTACAGCTCACAATGCATGTCATAGCAAATGAGAATCATGAGGTAAAAGGATTTGCCTGATAACCTCAGAGACAGAATTGTAGCAAGGTCTGTAACAGATCTGGCCAAGATTACAAAAACATTTCTGCTGCACTTAAGGTTCCTAAGAGCACAGTGGCCTCCATATCCATCCAATCCCTAAACAGAAGATGTCTGGGACAACCAGAACCCTTCCTAGAGCTGGCCGTCTGGCCAAACTGAGCTATCTGGGAAGAAGGGAAGAACCCAAAGATCACTGTGGCTGAGCTCCAGAGATTCAGTCCAAAACAGTCCCAATAGTGAAGCATGATGGTGGCAGCATCATGCTGTGGGGATGTTTTTCAGCTGCAGGGACAGGACGACTGGTTTCAATTGAGAGAAAGATAAATACAAGTACAGGGATATCCTGGATGAAAACCTTCTCCAGAGTGCTCAGGACCTCAGACTGGGCCGAAGGTTCACCTTCCAACAAGACAATGACCCTAAGCACACAGCTAAAATAATGAAGTAGTGGCTTCACAACAACTCCATGACTTTTCTTGAATGGCCCAGTCATAGCCCTGACTTAAACCCAATTGAGCATGGAGAGACCTAAAAAAATACTTTCCATACCCACTGTATGTAGACTGGGCCAATTGTGCTCTTAACTGCTTAAAATTGTATTTAAAAAAGTATTTTGCGATCTCTTTGATTTTTTTTTTTTAATCAAGATCTATGAAAGCTATAAAGATTTGAAACAACATGCAGTGTTAATTAAATTAACATATTTATTGTTTGTATGTTTTTGGGTAATACTTTTTGTACATTAAATGCACTACGCTAAACTATTATCAGCAGCAACATGTAGAAGAGTTTGCTACTGGGCGGCGGACAAAACCTCTGCTTGTTTGGAATGTGGCTTGACCGAAAATGGCAAAGCAGCTGTGCTCTTAATAGCATCCAGCCTGTGTCTTATTGGACACCTAGCATCAACATGTATCTTCACAAGCAGCTCTGGAATGTCTTATGACATCTGCGTGCTATGCAGTGCACTATCATTGTTCCTCAATCTCACAATCCTCGTTATGCTATTTCTTATTCAAAATCTCCCCACTGATGATTCAACCCTTTAAAAGTTGGAAAGTAGCATATGTAAGAGATAAAAAAAGAACCTAAAGGGAAGGAGGCAGAGACTTTTTTTTACTTGTTTTTTCTACAGTGTGTCTTGGAAGCAGGCAATAAATTTAATCATGGTATTATATAGCAAACTGGTTGCTTCTCCTAATGCATTTTATTTAAACAGATTTCAGTTACTCATAAACCCCCAAATATTAATGTCCAGTCACTGCATCCTTTCCTATTTTGCCCTCTTGTGGCGATTCTTTTCAGACATCTTTTTAGTGCATTAGAAAAATATTTTGTTATATTTAGCCTATAACCATTCGAATTTGAAACCAGGCTAGCTGTCACACTTAAAGGGGTCATACAAAGGCAATTTTTCACAAGCTAATATGATTCTTTAGGATCTTAATTGCATTTGAGAATGGCTTGATTTCAGAAGGGGCAACTAATTCTTCTTTTAATTTAATAAAAATACTTGTGGATCTTTATCGTTGTAGGGTGGTTGTGTACACACACTCCCAACACACATTTCAGTCCAAACAGCTTGAAAAAGTGCATGTACCACCGTGTGACCCCTTTAACACCAGTGAATATTTCAGAATTTTTTATATTATAATAGAAAATATTTTATGTAGCCACATAATTTAAACGATTAGTTACAAAACTATATATATATATATTTATTTGTTTACTTAATTTTTTTTTTTTTTAGGTTTTAACAACACTAATAAACCTTCTCTGAAAATAAAGGGGCATGCTGTCACAATGCATTCGTTGCCACAAGAAAATCTGCCACCGCACAGAAATATCAAACCATTATTTTAGCCAGTGAATACTGTAAATAATAAGTTGTATACGTTTATATAATTTACATTGTGATAACTTGCCCAGACATCGAAAAAAAACTGCCTTATACTTTATGGGTTAATAATGTAACATGTAGCCTACCACAACAACCAGCAACTACAATATTTAAGTTTAAGTGTGGAATATATAGTTCTCTATTTTCAGAATTACTTGGATAAAGTCTTCTAGCGCAGTTCTCCCCTATTTAGTTACTGTCACTATTCATGAATAAAAACGCACTTTTTTAAATGCCGGTGTTTGTCTGACTTACACGTGAAATGTTGTTTCCGAGTATTTCATCACGCTGTGAAAAGGAAACCGTCAATAGAAAGCGAACGCGTCATGGACTTTCCCTTCAGGTTAAACAGTGATGAAAGGCGCTCACTACCCTGACCTGAAAGAGCAGTTTCGCTTTATCACGTGAATCGTCACGCTGCAAATAAACACTGATCCTCACGGGGCGCTCCATTCAGGCTTTTGTGTCAGACTGATGGGCGAACAGATGAAACGTGGTTTGGGTTTTCCCGTCTTTCGTAAACCTGATAGCCTATAGGCTACATATTGTAGTTATTTTGAATGTATAGCATGCACACTATTTTAAATACATTTTTAATCAAATTAAATAAAACCATTTGATGGATATTTGTCATACAACTGAAATGTATGTTTCTGAGAAAGGTTTTTGACTGTAGGCCATATCTAATAATAATGTATCTAATAATAATATAAAAATATAGGCTATTAATACCGAATAGGCCTAAATGTAATGAAATATATGAAATTTACTATAATATTTAATGTTTAATTTTTAACATTAATAAATATTACAAATTTGCCTTTTGTAATAATCCTTTGACCTAGATGAGACCATGTGGTTTAAACCAGCAGGAAATGCATGAATGCGGCTGTGACACGTTTAAAGACACCACAAACTACCAGTGAAAAATATATGCTAGAATAAGTCATTACAAGAAATCCAAAATAACAGAATACACACAGCCTACTTAATTTTACACCAGAACCTGAAAAAAAATATTATGCTTGAGGGCACATTATATTTTAACTTAACCCTTTTAAAACTTTCCATTGTAAATAAACTGAGCTCTATACGTCACACATCGGAAGGAAAATATTAGAGACATGATGGAAGACATTAGTGTATTCAGCGACCTATTCTGTGGTAATTATGTACATCTGCTTGATTTCCTCTGTGTTATTAAACTGTGGTTTCCTTTAAGTGGAGTAAAGTCTTGAAGGGTATTCCAAATCTATATTTAAATAAGCCAAATACCATTACAACCAGTGTTGGGGAAAGTTACTTTTAAAAGTAATGCAATACAATATTGCATTACACACTAAAAAAAGTAACTAATTACTTTTTATGGAAAGTAACTTTTGCGTTACTTTTTAATTATGGGCAGAGCTTGAGTGTTTGTTTTTAATATAAGAAGTTCTATTCATAGCAAATGTAAAAGCCCTTTCACACAAGTGTAATGATATTCTGAGTTTATTTTATTTCATTTAGATGAATATTAAATCTGTTTTTTGAGAGTGAGATGAGTTAATGCACTACACTGTATTCACACACTGCACAAAATGTATTTTGTGTATTTCTGGAGACTTGTCAGTCAGTAAATAAGAAAACAAAGTGACTAGTGCTTTTTTGAAAAAGTAACTCAGTTATATTATTCTAAAATAAAAAAGTAATGCGTCACTTTACTGATTACTTGGAAAAAGTAATATTATTACATAACTCGCATTACTTGTAATGCATTACCCCCAACACTTATGACTGATTACGACATTGCTGAAACTTTGTCCAGAGTCACATTTAATAATGTTTTAAGCAGACAACATGCCACTGTTTCAACTGTAAATCCCCTAATATATGTATTGGTTCATTCAAACAAATATAAATGTT
>JAUMHI010000053.1:6215794-6246318 GCA_032359435.1 Enteromius unitaeniatus | reverse complement strand
TTTTGTTTTCCTGAGGCTTTTCCAGCTCAGCTTTTTATTGTTTTATGGCATGCTCTTGGTTGCGAGAGGTAGATCTGCTTTGCCTTCTCGCGCCCGGGCAAGACAGGTCAGAGTTTATTGTCTTTGGAGGTCTCATGTCCTGTGCAGGCATGTGAGCTCAGTGTTTAATCAGAAGGATTACATTTCTTTAAACCTTACAAAAATTTGCACAAAATGATTTTGATTAATGAATAGTATAACTTGGATTTTATTGCATTTTACTAATAGTTTTTCGTAAAAAGAAAAAAAAGCTTTTATTCATTAATTAATTCAGTCGGTCATTCAATTATTCTCCAAAGGAACCACTTTATGAATCGGTAATGAAGATTAGCATGATCAGTTGTTTTTGCATATTAAACTGGGAAAAGACATTTAACTGATATTATCATTCTTGAGTCCAGCGGATAATAACATGTTATGGCCAATGAACTTGATGTTGGAAACAATGACTTGGAAACAATAGGCGTATAACGTACGGTTTCTGTTTCTCAGAAATAAATATTTAACACATGACAATAACACATTTGTTTGTCCTGCCATAACTCTCTTTCCAGTGTAAAGACAGTTATGTTATCTCCATTGCCAGATCAGATTGCTCAATAACATTCTTCAGCCCAACTAACATTTCTTACAGAGCTTTTATTAAATTTCAGTAAATAGGATGAGAGTGCCTGGAACTGATGCAAGAAAGCAGTGTGAATCAGTATGTTGAGATACGCTTGATATCTTCTATTGCTGCCAGAATCCAAGTCTCAAGAAGAACAAGTTAGTACAAGGCTGCTTTGCAACCACAAAAGTTTCTGCGTGTCACATTATTTCTCTTTATTATTATAAATTATGTTGTTAACATTCCACAATTCTACAACTGAAATTCACAATGTGATGACTACATGTTTTCCAGTTTGTGAAAAGTCGCAAATATAATACTATAATTATAATTCATAATAATTAACCGTTAAGCTAACTGAGACTTGTCATAGCACACTCTTTTGTTGATTTTGATTGCTTGCTCATTTGTAAGTCACTGTGGATGAAAGTGTTTGCTAAATGAATAAATGTAAATGTACTACAATGCATTTTTTTTTTCAAACTAACATAAAAACCCATGTCAGACCAACAGAATTTCCTCAAATGTTGTCTAAGTCAAACATGCTTGTGTGTTCCCAGTATGTATTGCAGCATGAATAAATTATACAGTTAAAGGATCATTGCTGTTTGCGGACTTAAAAAGCCCCAAAATATGTTTGAAGATAGTTGTTTTAACTATTCTGTTTGGTTTTATAAATTAATTTGTAATATTTTATTATCATGTCCATTTGAGAAAAGGGCAAAACAATGAGTGACTAATTATGTCCAACACAATTCCAGTCAAAATAGGAGATTATAAGCCATATAATATAATTTGCCATACCTGGCAAAAAATTTATACTGTGGAGGACCAGGAATGTTGGTCTCTTATGAGGTCTCTTATTCACAAAACTTTTAAAACAAGCCAACAGTGAAATAATAAAAATACAGTGAAAAGCACAGCTCCAGTGGAAAGTTTGAATTGTGCCTCTCCCCTCTTAATACCTTATGCACTGTAAAATATAAGATTACAGCAATCTGATTCAGGTAATGTTTTATGGTTAACGGTTACAACAACATTACTGTAGTAAAACCATGTTTTAATGTGTTTATACATGTGAAGATAATGAGCTAGATTAAAAAATTAGCTAGCTAGCGAATACGTGCATATTAACAGCATAAACATTAACCATCCTACAGTACTATGTGATTAAATGTTAAAAAAACTAAAGTGTATGAGCAATCATAAATCAAAGAAGGCATTTCTCAGAAAAATAGTTTACCCAGCTTACCTCTGTTATGTGTCACCTTACAGGTGACGAGGATCACTCAAGTGCCCTTTCTCTCGGTTCTCACCCATCTCAGACCTTAAATATGAGCCTTTATAGTTATTATGTTTCTTGTGTAAAAAAAAAACAGTGTACATATTCAAACAACAATATATTTATTGTTGCAAGACTTTTCTTTGTTCAGCTGTTGTGCAGGGTTGCCAGGTTTTCACAATCAAACCCGCCCAATTGCTACTCAAAGCTAGACCAAAACTGGCCCAATCGTGTTTTGGGAGGGGTCTAGGGGGAAAAGGGCATGTGCTCTGCACAGGTTAAGCCCTACCTGTGCACGTGCTTGTTGTGTTGTGATGCAAGGAACCCATTTGATTGAAATGTTCAGGCCTGTTGTAGGATGATTGTTTCTTCACAAACAAAATTTGTATAGTTCATATAACATATTAAGTGGCATATAAGACCATAAACATGGCTATTAAAATTATAAATTATTTTGTCGAGTTCTGTATGCCAAACAAGTGCTTTAGAGAAAACAATTCCATAACAAAAGACTTACAGTACATAAATGGTGCTAAACTATATTCTGTATAAGATCAATTGAATTTTAGTAAAAAAAAAACAAAAAAAAACAAAGCAATGTTAAGGTTCATATAAAGAGTCTGACTAGGAACATTTAGTAAAACATTCATCAAACTATTTACTCTCAGGTTACTCTCTCTTCCTCTCACAGTTTCTTCATGTGACCACATTTTGCCTTCAGTGAATGTGAACTTGGGTAAACATGGGTTCAAGAGGGTTAGTAACAGACTGCTTATCGGAGACAGATTCAGTTCCTCATATCTGAGAGAAGGTTCAAGTGCAGGTTTGTACAACCAATATTTAATTCTAATTCTTTCCATTACTCTACTTGAGTAATATAAAGTGTGTGACAGCATAAAATAAAAACGGGAAATGAGTAATAATAATAAATTAATTAATAGTAAAGTGACACAACTATATTTTGAGGATATTCAAACAAGCATATTTAACATACAAGTGTTGCTGGGTAGTTAGAAATGTAGATTCATTCTATATAACCAGAAAGAAAGTTATTGAGCATATGGAGAAAGTGGTTAGAGTAGTGGGTTAATGCTTAGCAGACATAAGTCAGTCCATATCTTCTCTGGAAATCAGCAGTAATTGGAAAGTCTGATTCATTTTGGCCTAACTATATGTTTTAAGACTAAAAGTCTCCATAATTAAAATTACTGTACTGTAAATTCTAGTGTATTAGTTTGGTTTGCTGCTTCAACCCTAATTAATACCCAAAAAATAATGGAATTTTTTCTAACTGATAATTAGAAACATGACAAATAAGTTGTTTGTTTAAATGACTAATGCCTTTCACAGCTAGTTCTGGTTTAACACAGTTCAAGTTGCCCTGAAGCCTGACTGCAAAAAAGCAGAAGTAAAGGTTTTTCTGGGTGAACTGGGTGACGTTTCATGAACTCCATCATACCCTTCCTTCACATTTTGTACTAAAATAATAAAAGTCTTATTGAGTTCCCTGACTCCTTCTTTGACATGTCCTATTTTTCCACCACAGCAGCTTATAAGGTTCATTGTAGGATTGTTGGCTCAAATCTCATCTAAGTGTTATGTGTTACCCCCCCAAGGTTTTAAGTTATGTGTCTATGAAAAAGCCTAGATATTCAAAAGTTGGTATGCACTGACATTTGTGACAGGTCACATAACCAGTTACAGGGGATTATCATGGGCTTTTTTCATTACACATGTCAAGTTCAAACATTGTCAATCAGTATGTAGTAAAAAATGTAATTTTGACCCGGGGCTACAGGTTGATATAAAGGGCCTCATCACAGATGACAGAAATGTCTGATTACAGCCCTTGGAGTATTAACACTAGGGATCCTTATGCAAAACTGGCTTCTGTAATGATTTTTGCTCTTAGAGTTAGTCTATGGTAAGCATTACACCCCAGTATAAACAATCCAGTGATTATATGAGAGTAAAAATATTGCCTAATATTCTAGCGCTGAATAAAGTTAGCACTCATATATGTCTGTTAGGGTGTGTTTCATAATTTTTCGTTAGTGTTTTACTGTTACATCATGTGTCTGTATTGACCTTTTTGTTTTCTCATTGACCAAAACTTTTTGATCTATAATTAAACTGGGTGTATTCTCTTGGAGTCACCCACACTATATTTATAGATTCCACTGCGGTTTGGAACCTTAAGGCTGTTCCACCTTAAACACTCATTGTTTTCCATTTTCATTTGTGGTTTTCTAGTCATTAGGTTCCTCAATTTGAATTTCCTTCTATTAAAAGAGCTCCTAATCTTATGAACAAGCAGGTTTATGATTTATTACTTTAAAGATGTAAAAGCGTTTTTTAAGCTCATAATCTTATGAACAAACTGGTTCATGATTTATCACTTTAAAGAGGTATTAATGGGTTTTTTTTTAGCTCCTAATCCAATGAACAAACAGGTTTATGATTTAGTCCAGTAGCCTAAATATATTGATTTAATATTAACAATATGAAAAGTTCTTACTAGCTATAAGAAACTTGGTTAGGATATGTCAACTTATTGTACTAACCCTAAGCCTAGCATAACAGTCTACTCTGAGAGATACATGTAGTTGCAAATGAATGAGAATTAGTTGACATGTAGTTTAAAGGTTACTTAGTAGAAGAAGGTAAGAAGGTAAAGTTTTTAATAATAAAAAAGAAAATAAGTAAATAAAATAGAGTGCAAGTGCAAGGCTAAAGTATTTTATAGTAAATAAAAAGAAACAAGTAGATAAAACAGAAATAGAATAGAGAGTTTTAGCGTAAGAGGGTCAAGGGTCTGGGAAATGCAACACAATGTAGTTCTAGCAGGGGTGTAGCACCAAATTCTGGGCCCTATGCACAAGCAGTGGCCATGGGCCCCCGTAAGCTCGAGGTTCACAACTACCTACGACACCATTTAATACATCAATCAACTGATGCATTTACCCAAAATATTAGCATTTACATTAGTTAACAACATTTATTGTGATCTTAAAATGATATTTAAAGGAAAATAAAATTTCACTCCACAGGGGCCCTCCCCCCACTTGGGGCCCTGGTAATTTAGTCCCACTTTTCAGCCCACTACAACGCCCCCTGAATTCTAGATAGGTCTTCACTGCATTCCTTACAAAATTATTTCAGTTCTTTTAAAGCATTTTAAGTATATGTACAGTAAATACAACAGTCTCACGACCAATTTGTACATACAGTATTCATACAAGGTGGAAAATTTGTGCTAATTCATACAAATTCGTACTCATACGTTTTTGTACAATTTGTCTAAACCCCATTAACGGTTAGGTTTAGGGGTGGGGTTAGGTGTAGGTCATTCATACAAATACATTTAAATACAAATACATGGATGGGGTTTTGGTTCCTTGCCGCTGTCGCCTCTGGCTTGCGTAGTTGGGGACACCTGATTTCCAGTGATTATCATCGTCTTGACTGCAGAGGCCATCTCTGCATTTGATAAATAAAGTTTAATTCTCTTCATTATACATTACCATCACTCTGTTGTTCTATTTGATAATGTTCATTGTTAAAAGCACTATATAAATAAAAGTGCTTAAACTTGACTTGACATACAAATTGGTAACTGTATTGATAACATACATATGATTTAGCAAAGAATTATGAATTAGCCACCTTTTTTTGCGTTCAGACTGGGCTGGTAAATACAAAATATAATTACAAAGTAAAAATATAAAAGAAAATGGGAAAAAAATACCAAAAAGGGAAAAAGTAGACAGTATCTCTATCATGTTCATAATAATTATGAACAATTACAAATATATACAATAAAGATGTAAAATAAAGCAAACAAATACAATGGATTAACCATTTTATATACACATTTTTTAATCATAAAGGAAAATTTACAGCTTGTTTAGTCAGTGAGAGATAAGGATTATTTGTCTCACAACTTCATAATCTGAAGTGATTTGATATCTTCTTTTTGAATGCAACTTCCCCAAAAAGTGCCTCGCCTAATTTAAAATGCTTCTTTGTCAAAACTGTAATTAACCAATCAGATTTGAAGAACCAGTGTCTAATTCATGTCTAATTAATCTATAATTTCCTTTAGGTGTAGTGACATGGTCAAGACTACATTTTTTAATTAAAATGTTGTTCCAGAGGCAACAAATATATTCACCTGGGAAAATATCTAACTCAGTAAAAAAATGTAGATTGGGCAATGTATTATGGCGTAAACTGTAAATCTGTGACACATAAATGTTGCCATATCCAAGAAACTCAAACTCATGGATTTCATTAAGGATTTTACATGGCTCATATCCTGTCTAGTATAACGAAATAGCTTTTTAAGGCCTACACTTTCCAAAAGAATCATTGAATCATGTTGTGAAAGTGCTCACTAGGCATGAAATATGCACACAGTGGGCTCATACGTATGTAAGGATATCTTAGGATCAGTTTTCCATCATCTATGGTAATCTGGTGTAATCTGAATACTTTATCCTGTTCATCTACATGTGCATGCTCAAAGCATGCTGTCTGTTTTGATATGGCTTAACACATCTTTCCAATATACTGAAAGGTATTTAATGGGTCAAGTATTTCTCAAAAATGTTTCTTGTGAAAAGTGTTTTTAGGGGACAATTAAAACAAGTCTGAACATTTTACCTTGGATGCCCTTTAGTTAGTGATTTAAATGTAAAATGCCTGTAGACTTGATGTAAACTTGATTCACTGTTACAGATATGCTGCCAAAAAAACAAATCAAATATCCTTGGGCCTGGAAAGAGTAGTGTGTGTTCTGCAGGCCACATTCGATTACGTTTTTTGGCAGATTTATGTTTATTGTAATGCATGATCATTACTCACAACCCTAACTCACTTCATACGTTCCTCATTTCATAATAAGAAAGTGATGATTATTTTGTCCAAACTAAACTTTCAGAGGAGAACTAAACCTGATTTAGTCAAACCGTTTTTTGCTTATTTTTATAACGTTATCATTTTACCCTGAATGTGCTAGGCTTCCGGTCAGCCACTTCCAGTTATATTATCTGTACGAAAACAGCCTTTTATGTTGCATGATATTGCAAACTTGTTTTTGTTTTAAAAAATAAATCAGATCTCTCACACATTTAGAGGAAACGGTTTACATCAGTTTTGAAAAATACATTGAATAGAATATTGGTTCCTAATGTATAACTCATTCAATGCCTGAGGTCAGGTGGTCCTGACTCTGGAAACCCCCTTGCACATGGATATTACACAACCATTAATCATTTCTGTTGGTTCTTACTGGTCTGAGGACAAATGCCTTATTTTATTTTATTTTTTTACTGAATATGTAATATGAACTTGTAATTTACATTTTTTTTGCATAACGTGTTATAATACTGTTTGTATAATAAATGTAAAATGTACTTTATTGTTATTGGCAATGATGGAGTGAATCAATGATGATTTAGTCCTTCAGTTCTGTTATTAGTAGCACATTCTAAAGGAAAACAAATTGAAACTACTTAAATACTTTAGCAATTTAGCATTTAATCATTAAATGACATAGCATACAGGTCCACCAAAATGCCATAATGCTTGTTTTTTATCAATATTTTATATGATATTGGATACGGCTATCACATTAGTCCCTAAGTTATAACCCATTAAATAAGGCGTGTTGGACCTGACTCTGGAAACCCCCTTTCTCAAGGACATTACATACACATTATACATTTTCTACTGAATTTTACTTTGTCTCAGGACAAATGCTCCATTTTTGTAGTAAAATTAAAACTGTCTTTACTATAATCTAGTATTTAATACACAATTTTGGGGATTTTTGTCAGACATTTTTTAGTTAATCACCATTGTTTTTCCCCTGAGGTCTACAAGATATGTTTCCTGCCCACAACAAAACCCCAATTTACTCAAGAATTGTGCTCTGACATTTGGTGCAGTTTACATAATCAGTTATAGGACACTATCTACCCATCACCCATTGATCATTATCATTCAGTGGAAAGTGTGAGAAATGTTTGCTCGTTTTGCATCACTGTACAACACTGTACAGGGGTACCCAACCTTTATAGAGTAAAAAAATTCCTTGTAGACATAGTGCAGCATGTTGTGATACATTTTAAGCCTGGCTTATAATAAATGTATTTTTGAACTTTGTTAGGATGTTTACATTGCACAGTCATTATTTGAAATACAATATTTTAATTAGAAGGGACAGAAGGCATTTAGCTGAATTGTATATTCTTATAATTGTTTCTTTAGGTTAAACTTAATTTTGCAGACCTTCTGTCTGACTGATCTTAGTTAGTATCAAAATTTCTTGTAAATGCAATTGGTAATGCAATGCAGTTTTAAAATGTCTAAATGTCAAAATTGAAAAAGCCTTTATAATGCACCTCTTGTGTCCTCGGATTGGAGCCATAACAGTTGCGTAGGGGCCAGATCTGCTTTTACAAAACTGTCTGTCTGAACTTGTACAGGAAGTTGCACAATAAGTTATTATGATTGATTCTCCTTCAAGGCAAGCTCAAAATCCAACCTTTTGTTCTCTGGGTATTCATGATTAAGGAGGATGTGTGTAGTTACATTATTTCTACTAGGAAAGGAATTTTTAGCATACTCTCACTTTTGCTGATCCTCTTTGTTCTTTTTCCTCTTTCATTTTTGTGTTTAAAATAGCTGGCCCTGTCTGTCTAACTTTTGAAGTTTCCCCTGTAGATTTTCTGTGCTTAAAAATAAGTTTTTACATACTTTCAGGTTAGTTGCGAATCAGTTTCATATTCTCTGATAACTCAGGATTTTCATCAGAACTGATTTGATCTTTTATTCAGAAAGCTTTGGGTTTTGTCTGCTACAAAGGATATGTGACCTCACGTTGGAGTCCCCCATACTCCTGAAACCACACATATACAGACAGCAGACACAGTATACAAGCACTGATCTCTTTTCTTTTCCTGCAATAAATTATGAATAAAACTAAAAGAAAATGCTATTTCAAATTAGGATTTCTAAGGCATTGCAAGAAGGAATATATTTGAAGTAAAAAGTATGAATTTCCTTATAATTAACAAGGACTAGGAAATTCAATATTTCAATTTTCATTCAATATTTTAATTCAATATTTTTAGAATGAAGAAACGCTACTTTCTTTATAATTTATGTAAATGGTGTTTTCTGGTGTAACACACATTCAGTTCATTGCATTCATTTAGTGTGATATGTGTTACCATAATAATGTTTTGTATTTGTATGAGTAACCCTGTACTTTTTTGTTATTATTGGCCACCAAAGATGGCCAATATCTGATGAACTTTAGTCCTTCCATAATGCTATTTATAGCACATTTTACAGTAAAACAGATAGTATCAGCTCAAATATGTTATATACAGATCCACCACTAGAAGTGGTATAAAAGGCAGAAAATCATATATGAAGATGGTTCCACAAAGATGACCGGAAATTGGTGCAAAAAATTGACAGCTTATTGATGCTTAAACAAACAAAGCAAATACAGACTAGAAAAAAATGCACTATGTCTATGTAGTGGCCAAGGTATTTGGGATCTTTAGACAAATACAGTCTATGAATATCTGAATTAAGTGTGCTAATGTCTCCAAACACTTTGGGGAAATGCATTCAGCAGATTTTATCAAATAATAAATATCACCTCAATAACCCATGCTTGGACTTCAATTAGGGATTGACGGGAATTATGGCAAATCTGGGAACTTTCATATGAGTGGGAAAGTCTTCATTGTCTTTTTCAGGATGTCAGTTCAAATAACACATGCACACACTCTCTCCAGAGGCATAAGCTACAGGAACTGTGAGCTCATGAGTTCCCACTTCCTCGGTTATGATAACAAAATAGGCATGATTGGAGGACTGTCCAGGGAGCAGGCCGAGCCCTAGGGGAGTGACCCCTAAGCGGCGAGAGCTAAGAAGAGCTCGGCCCGGCCTGCTCACCGCGTGCCCCCCCGGGAGGAGAGTGGAGCGGCGGGTTGCTTTGGAGTCAAGCTAAAGGACATTTAGGAGAAGCGAGGGGAGGTGGAGGGATGTAAAGATGAAGATACTGAGAATTGGGAGTTTGGCAGTTTATATAGGGCCTGATCGAGATCTGATAGGGTAATTAGTTCACCGGGAGATTGGCTGCAGCTGGTTATTATATTGTGCGTGGTTTCTCGTGAAAGGATAAAAAACTAAAAAAATGGAAATGCACATTTTCCAGTTTACAAAATCTTTTGAGTCTCAAATACAAAACAAAATTGCATTTTCTTTAAACTACATAAAATCTGACCAACAAAAATACCTCACATGTTGTCCCAACTAGTCAAACACAGTTGTCTGATCAAAAAATTTGATGTTGTTGAAATGTTAAGGCTTTGTGAGTTCCCAGTTTTCCTACTATTATAGGATTATTGTTTTGCTGTTTGCTGGCTTTAAACTTTTTATGTTGTTTTATCATTCTTGTTATTAAGTTTTGTAATGTTAAAAAAAGATCTCTTTACATCACATTTGTTTGTTTTTTTCACCATTTCTCCTTTTTATTTTTCTCTTCCCATATTTCTTCTTTTTTCTTTTCATTCTTAATATGCAAAATGAAAACACAAATATAAAAGTATTATTTACTTCATAGCTTTATTGCCATAAGTTAGATTTCTTCTTCATTTTCCAGTTTTAAAACATTCAGTATCAAAACAGTAATAATAAATAAAAATATTAGGTTAAGGTTAACAAATATACTTCACACATATTGCCATATATTGGCCATATTTCTAACAATTTTTCTTATTCACACTTAAATACAGACATTAAATAAATAAACAAGCTTAATAATTTAACACACATGAATTATAATGCAACTTAAAAAAAAAAGGTTTTAGAGTCAAAGGTATTCATTCATAGAATGGTATTGCACTTTTTACAAAAAAGAGTGAAATCAGTTCATTGTAGTTTGTTCCGTTTGTTCCAGGTTCATTCAGAATGCAGTGTCCCGAAGAGCTTGTCCCAGTGAGTGAAGTACGGAGCATAGTTGGACTTGAACTTCTGATGGTGGACATCATGGTGAGGAGCTCCTCCATACAGACCAAAAGGCACCAGTCTGTGTGTGGCCCATGGCAGGTCATAGCCACAGTGGTCCTCAACTGACAGCCACATGTTCAGCACATGGAAAAGCATCTCTGTCATAGGATGAACCCCCAGTAACATAGGATTCACAGCAGCGAAGAAACCCAACGACAGAGTCTCCCAAGCCCCTGAGTACTCAGTGGCCAGAGCAAAGGTGGACGTGTATTTGTGATGCACCTTATGGAAAGTGCGGTAGAGCCAAGGTACTTTGTGATGCAGAAGATGCCATACAAAGTACTGGAAGTCAAAGAGAAGCAGGCAGGCAGCAAGGTCCCAGATGACTCGCAGGAGCCCAGGTGCCATCGCTGGGTAGCTGACCGGTCTCCAGTACCAGTGCAGGACACTGAGTGGGAAGATGTACATGGCATGGTTGTAGAGTGAGAGTGCGAGGCAGCTCCACATCATCTTCCAAGACACGCTGGTTTTCTGTTGAATCTTGTATCTCCTTATCAGCGCAACCCTGGGTGATAGGGCATCCAGAACGACAAAAGGCAGGCAGAAGCTTAGGTAGACTATAATAGAGAACATAACTGGGAAATACGGAGATCTTAGCACAGCCTCGTATTGCTGCATGCTGTCCCAGATGTACTGTAGTCCAAACATTGTCATTTCTTTTCAGTTGAGTTTCTGAAAGGCAGCACATGTTCTCTGCCGCTTATAAGCACACAGCTCCGCCCCCTTTCCACATCAGGCGGCTACAAACTCTCCTAACATGGTTCTTCCTGTTGGAATTTCCAGAATATTTTGCTCCATGCGAGATCTCAGAGGGCTTTTTTTAGAAAGTTTTGTCATTTTAATCAGATAGATAATATAAATCCGCAAAAATAAAAATCCTGCAATAGGCTACTAAAGAGACATAAAATTGTTGTTATGAATTGTTATTATATTATGATTTTGTATTAGCCTACAAAATCACTATAATATAAACGAAGATGGAAAGAGTGTTGAATCACAGTGCAAAGAGTATAACTACACAAACGACCCAAAAGAGTGAGGTAAAATTCGGAACATGTAAACGAACTTACCATTAGGAGAGGGCACAGTTTTTTTGTTTAAATAGCAGCTCAAGGAGTTCATCTCGCCCAATCACACTTTAAATAGCTAGATATTCCAAATCCCGATTTTTAACCGGATAAAATACCTATTATTCCTAAAAAAAATATTACAGTCAGTATTTAAGTATTTCAGTATTTAATTTAGGTGTCACTTTCAACTTCTGTAAGAGTACCTACCTCCAGGAACAGCAATGAGACTAAAAGTTTTTAAAAGTTAAACAGCGCCGCCTGCTGTTTTTAAGCGGCAAATGCTGATTGAGTTATCAGATATTTTATATTGATCTCAGTATCGCTTTAGCACTCGGTATCTTTTTATAAACAATACTTTCCAGGGCCTGATCGCCTCTTTAACAAACGAGTGAAATAGAAAAAAGTGAAAATATGAAAAAGTGGTGGGGACAAAGTCGCCCCTTTGGCAAAACGTGGTGGGAACGTCTCACCTGTGCCGCCGCAAATGACTCTTTCCAGTAACAAATATTAATACCAGTTAAATAACTGACATCATGTAGGCTACATTTGGTGTCAATGTATGCGTTTCTATGAGAATTTACAGTTCCGATCCAAATGTGATTTTACTGTAAAATTCTACTGTTTTTCTTTGTAAAAATACATTTTCCCCAACTATGGAAAATGTGATATATGAAGGTTTTTTTAAGGACATGTAAGGTTACTTATACAAAAGCAATTGCTTTTAATTTAAAAATTAAAATTTTTCAGTAACACACATAATCAATTAAAAAACAGGTAAAATGTACATTTGGTGTCAATGCATGCATTTTTATAGAAATTCTTTCAGTTCTGATCAACCTGGGATTTGACTGTGAAATTCTACAGTTTTTTCTCTGTAAAAATACATTTATTTTTTACAGTGTACTTATGCAAGTAACAATGAGAAATACTGTATACAGGGTTAAGTGTGACGGGTTGTGTTTTTTTATTCAAAATGGCACTGCTCCTCATAGGAGACCAACAATAAAATAAGTATATTGTATATACTTATGGATTTAAATAACATTTTGAAAAATAATAATTTTCCATCTTAGTTTGTGACGGGATACAAGGTACAAGCACAGAATAAAATAAAAAGTATTTTAATAAAGTTCCAAAACACATTCACAGAGCAAATTCAAATCCAGAGGAGCGAGTCACAGGGTTACACGACTGGTTAGCATTTAACTAAAACATTTTTATAGAATATCTTGTATTAGGCAATTCAAAATCATTTCAAATACAAATACAAAAACACAAATACAATTTTATATTATTGCAAAACACACACACATGTTGGTTTTTGTGATTTATGAGTACTCTCCATAGGCGTAATGGTTTTTTATACTGTACAAACTGTATGTGGTATTGCCCTATCTACCTAGCCTTACCCTACACCTAAACCTACCCCTTACAGGAAAATGTGTGCATTTTTGGATTTTCAAAAAAACACTGTTTAATATGTTTTTTAAGCCTTTTGAATTACAGGGACACTGAAAATGTCCTCAGAAACCACATAAACCCGCACACACACAGTTTTTTTTTAAAAACTAAAACAAACTATGCACATTTAGTTAATAGATGAAGTACACATAAATAATATACAATCTCAGTGCCTCAGGGACATACATCAATAATTATTTGTATTCATTGTGATGGGCATCTACCAACTGTAGTAACTTCCCCTGTATAGACTATTATTGCCCCTGCTTTATAAATGCTCTATTTAATTAGGTTTGTTTTTTATTTGTTTGTTTGTTATTGTAGGCCTATTTATTTATCAAATATGAAACCAGGTGGGCGTATACATTAAAACGGACAACAATACTCATACATTATGGGCTTATGACAACTAAAAATCGAAAGTAATTTAAATTTAGATCAAAATCACGAAAACGAAACCTATCTCTCTACCTTTTTAGTTTCGTTTTCGTGACATCGAATCTTTCGATACGCAGACCGAGAGGACAGAACGCATTCTAAATTCTAAAATGAGGTAGGGCTAAATAGAAATGACACATTTGTCAACCTTACGTTGACTCCGCATGTACTTACTAATCTTAAGCAAACGAAAAAACGCCTAAATCACCAAATATGCTATGACGTAGCAGTAATATTTTTTTCATAACATCTAATCTTCAAATCTAAATTTGTCTTGAAAATAGTGTGCAGTTCTGTGGTTATTTATTAAAATATACTGCCAGTTCTACCTTGACAGTTCTCAGGGGTATGTTATAAAAACACATAATGTCTTTTCCTCATGTCCTCAGCAACAAAGACATGGAAGCTAAGCTTGGGCAGCTGGAGTGTATTTTTACATGGGGAGTAGAAAAATCAGACATACAGGATTTGAACAGCTTACCAGAAAGACTTCATGATAGAATCAGATTTTGTCCACAAAAGTATCATGCTATATATTTTAACCTTCTGGCTTTCATCAGCCACCTGGAGGGTAAAACGGAGAGTGCACTTGATTACCTTCAAAAGGCTGAACTGGCATTAAGGGAAGACCAGCGAAAGAAAGCTGAGTTCCTTGTAACGTTCTCCAGTTTTGCATGGGTACACTATCACTTGCAGAGGCTTAATGATGTGGAAGATTTCTTGAACAAGATAAAAAGTATATGCAAGGACATACCAGGTTCATTAGATTACTCCTGCAGCTTGCCCTCAATACACGGTGAGAAAGGCTGGAGCTTTCTGAGACTTGGAGGATCATTCTATGAGCAAGCAAAAGAGAGTTTCTCTAAGGCTCTTGAGGCAGAACCAGACAACATGTTTTTTAATGAAGGATACGCAATAGTGCTTTACAGGATCGATGGCATGAACAAAGCAGAAGATACTGGAACAGTCACTGAACAGCTAAGAAAGGCTCTCAGTCTGGAGCCCACAAACACTGAGATCATGGTACTTTTGGCTCTGAAACTTCAGAGGTCAAGGAGACAGGAAGCACAGAACCTTATAAAAGAGGCCCTCAGGTTGTCCCCTGATGTCCCAAAAGTAACCAGATATGTGGCTAAATATTTCAGAAAAGAGGGCTCCATTAAAGAATCACTGTCTATTCTCACTAAGGCAGTGGAACAGGCCCCATACTCCTCCTTCCTGCACCATCAAATAGGCCTTTGCCATAAACAGCTGCTAATTCAGATGTCTGAGGAGGGGAGGCATGGTAAACGCGTTTCTGCTGCTCAGAAATCTATGAAGGTGGCTGAATGCATCCAACACTTCTCAAAGTCTGTAGAGCTGAAGCCTAGCAATACTTATGCCAAAGTCAATTTAGCAGAGGCCTATGGGGAGAACTGGCAACTTGAAGAGGCCGAGAAGATGTTCTGCAGCCTGATAGATGACAAGGCTCTCACTGTCTCACAGTCTGATAAGCAGCACTGCTACACATCCTATGGTGCATTTCTGCTCTACAAGAAAAAGGATGAAGACCAAGCAGTCAGTCAGTTCAAGTCGGCATACATGATTCCTATGGACAGCTATGAAAGGAAACAAGCTGGCAAAAAGCTCAGACTAATCGCAGAAAGGAATCTCAACACCAAGCAGAAAATCAGAGAAGCTTACGAGATTTTGGCTTTTGTATCTTCTGAAGACAAGCAGGAGACGCAAGCAAAGGAGTATCTGCGGAGAGCACAACACTTCTCACAAACTGATGAGCTGTCAAAAAACTTTGCTAAGGGACTGAAGTTTTAACTTTTTTACTAGTACATTGATCAGAAAATTTATTATAATGCTTCTAATGTGCACTTAATTGTTGTTTACATTCATTCTTTTATCAGAAGCATTTATCCAAAGAGGCATAGAAAGTACACAATGCTTTGTTTAAGCTAGAATAGTACAAGGTGGAAATAAAATCCAAAAAAGAATAACATTTTAAAAAGTAACATTCGGGTTGTTATTGATGGTGATTTTGTATATTTTGTATAAATAACATAAAATATATTTAACAAAAAAAAGAAAGAAACATGATAACCAGACTCCAGATGGCTGACAATGTTTTTCACAGCCTTCATTTAACTACCAAATATTATACTTCATTTTACGCAGCCTCAAGCTCTTTGTCTATTGCTGTCTCTCTTTGCTTCTCTCTTTAGCCAAGGTTTCAGTTTTCATTCTGAGTTTAACACTCCCATCTCTAGGAGAGGTCAATAAAGCCTGCACGAGCTTCCACATCAAGTAGATTCTGAAAAATTTGTCATACAGACGTCCTAGATAAGGTAAGGGCATGGCTACAATTATTTTTTGCATTTTTAAAGTGATTTTAGCAGACCTATTTAATATTTAATATATAATTCAAGAGGTAAGAAAATGCATTTCCAATTTTAAAATTACATTTTGAATAAATGTACTATTTAATATATATTTTAGCTAAAATAAATGCATTTAAATGAAACATATATTACTAAAAATGGCCAAAAATACATAACATAATTTGTAGCAAAATACACTGTATGAATCAAAATTATGAATTTTCCTTTTATGCCAAAAATCATTAGAATATCATGTTAAGATCATGCTCAATGAAGATATATGTTGTAAATTTCCTTACCGTAAATATATATAAACTTATTTTTTGATTTCGTAAGATGCATTTCTAAGAACTTTATTTGGACAGCTTTAAAGGATTTTCTCAAGGTTTTCTTTTTTGCACCCTCAGATTCCAGATTTTCAAATATTTCAAACCATACATCAATAGAAGGCTTTTTATTATATTTTTATTTTATTTATACTATGAATGAGAATGATTTTTTTACTTTTACCAGATATGGCTCTGGACAGAAATCTGAGAACAAAACTTCACCAGCTGGAATGCCACTTCACCTGGGCTCTCATGAAAGATGATTTAGATCTAAAAGATCTTTTCAATAGACTGGAAGAACAGATTAAGTTAGACCTTGAAAAGAAAGAAAGAATTGCCCGAACTTACAGTGCTCTGGCATATGTCCAGTTCCTTCTGGGGTTTCACGAGAAGGCACATAACAGCCTTATGACATCTGTGGAGCTACACATGGAATGCCACGGGGATGAATTTCACAAGACACTCATTGTCACTTATGGAAACCTTGCCTGGTTAAACTACCACATGACAAACAACACAGAATGTGAAAGTTATCTGAAGAGGCTTCAGAAGATAAATGAAGCCTTTCCAACTGAGTTTTCATCTGTTCCAGAGGTGCTTGGTGAGAAGGGATGGACTTTTCTTAAATTCTCACGCAAATATTTCGATGGAGCCAAACAATGTTTCAGGAAAGCTTTAGATCTGGAACCTGCGGTAGGTGAATGGAATGCTGGTTATGCCATTGCTCTGTATCGCACTGAATACGAGACATTAACTTTGGAGGATTCACCCACAATAAAGCAACTGAGACGGGCCGTTGACACAAATCCAGATGATGACGTTCTGAAAGTCCTCTTAAGCCTGAGACTGATTATTTACAAGAGGTACAGAGAGGCTGAAAACTTGGTAGAGAAGGCTTTAGAAAGATCTCCAGATCACCCACATGTCATGCGATATGCTGCGAAATTCTTCAGGAATAAAGGAAGTGTGGACAGGTCAATTGATCTTTTGAAGCGAGCGCTTGAATGCTCCCCCAATTCAAGTTTCATGCACCATCAGTTAGCTCTTTGCTATAAGATGAAGAAAATCCAACTGCTGCAGGAAGGAAATCACCATGCCAAAGGGTCAAGAGTTCAACAGATTCGTGATCAATGCATCTATCATTTAGAAAAGGCCACCAGCCTGACAGTTTCCTTCATTTCTGCAATGAGTGATCTAGCACTGATGTACGGAGAAAACCATGACATGTCACGGGCTGAGGAGCTGTTTCAGGTCACTTTCAAAGCAGCTGAAGAAAAAAATGATAATCTACATGTGGTCAATTTTTGTTATGCTGAATTCCAACTGTACAGTAACAGGTGCGAGCAGTTAGCTATTAAACACTACATTGAATGTCTGAAGATGAGCCCTGATTCAGTTGAAGGGAAGAGAAGTTTCTACAGTTTGAAGAAGATTGCTGAAAAACGGATAAAAAGAAGCCTGCTGGAAGCGGAGGCTTATGGGATACTAGGGTTCCTTCATAAGATAAAAGGAGAGAGACATGAAGCCATTGAGTGCTATGAGAAAGCACTGAGTTATGAAGACAATGATGAGTTCCTCAATAACCTTAGTGCACTAAGGCAGTGAAGAAATATATTGGGTACTGATAAAATAAAACATCAATACTTTTAAACCTGATCCAAAACAATGACACTCAATCTTTGTCCTTATTTAACTTGTGCTGCAGAGTGTAACTCGTGTGGAATTGATTACATTGTGAGTGGGCCACATTTCATTCTGGCACAATTACAAAGTCTGCACTGTATTGCAAGTAAATCCCTTTTTTGTTGTTTTCTTCAACAGAGACATGGTGCATTTCCGCTTTTGTTGATTTGTCTTTATGGCACAATTTCTGCAGGTTTTTTTTAATAAAAAGGCTATGCCACAAGTTTACTGCAAATGCCATTTTTTACAATCTTTGTAACGTTTAAGTATTTTAGCATAATGGCAAGTCTCACCGCACTTCTTCAAGTAAACAGAATGCATATAAAATAAGCTGTCCAGTAAATACTTTATTATAATATGAACATGAAAATGTGAACTGTGCCAAAACCGGTGGGATCATTTGCTCACCCTTAAGTTGTCCCACTGTGAGTTTCTTTCTTCCATGAAACACAAAGATATTTTGAAGAATGTTGATGGTCCGTAGTGTTGTAGGAAAAAATAAACCACAAAAAAGTGGACCACAAAAATATTTTTCAAAACCTCTTATTCTGTGATTAGCAGAAGGAAGAAATTCATACAAGTCTTGAACAGCTTGTGGGTGTGAAAATGGTGACAAAATCTATCACTTTAAACTTATTTTATTTATTATTTATTATATACAAATAACTGACCCAGCTGAATCACTTGGGGGGAAAAAAAGCTAATTTGACTTGAACACAACTGTGATTTGACCCAAAAGCAGGACTCTCTCTACATATATGAAAATATTTTGGTGTGCCCCATGCCTTTCATCACTATGTGCCGCTAGTACTGGGATGTTATGTTGTATGTATAAGTGTAATGCAGGATTTTTCGGCAATTTACTCTAGCAAACCATAATTTATGCAATTTATTTTAGGATCTCATGAGAACCTCCTATAAAGCATGTTTCTGGATTTTATATGCCTTTTGTTTCTTGGAAACAGAAACTGGCAGGCAAATGAGCAGGTACGATGACGCATCCTCCAGGAAATGAAACTAAAGTTACACTGCATACAGAGCTAGTGAGAAAATCGCTGTCTCATCTGTATACTTTCCCACAAGCTACAAGTAAAAGGATGTCAGAGACGAGGTCAGTGCCTTTTCAGAATATGAACTAAAGATTTTTCCAGTCTTGATTATCTACAAACAGTTACGTTTGTTACTGTTCAGGTTAGGTTACTTCAGTCTCAGTTTCCATAATAACAGTAGTATGCTGTAGTCTTTGGTATAGGGCATGTTTCCGAACCGATGGAGCTTTCAGCGATATTTAAATTCTGAACCGTCGCAACAGGGACATGAAACAATGTAATAAAAACACATCAGTATGTACATATATCGACGTAATATATGCGTGCCAAGGCTAGATTCACGTATTGTTAGCGGACTTTTTTTCCTTTTAAACTCTGGCGAGACGTGCAGAAAGCCTAAGTGCGTTCACACACGATAGCGTCTAAATTCGCTGTTGCAGCCCTGCCAACGACTCTGTGGAAAGATCAGTGGACGCTTTGACTATCAAACGCTTGGTCTTGCCTTTAAAGGTGCCACGAAGGAAACAAGTATGTTGATTTTGTTCAGGCTGGCCATAAACAGTGTATAAGTTAACCTCATTAAATATTTTCAATGTGAAAGAAAGGCATTGATCGATGGAAAGAACATGGTTATAGTTCCATGATGGCTAACGAAATAAAATAATTGGCCTTTTATTAATATTTAACATTCATTTGTGTGCAGTCTTCATTACAACTTGAACCGTGAACGCACAAAAAGTGCACTCACATATTTTGACCCCAGGTTACAGTAATAACTTCATATTAACAGAGACTTAAGTGAGGCGAAAAATAATAGAAATGGAAACTATCACCCTCCTGAGGCGACAGAAAGAAATGTTAAATGAAAGAGTGGTACAGTACAGTATGAATTTATTTGTTGTGCCGAACAAATAGGAAGATATTCTGAAGAGAGTTTATAACCTTCCTTTGTGTTCAGCAAAACAAAAATATTCATACAGATTTGGAACTACTTGAGGGTGAGTAAATTTAATAATTTTCATTTTTGGGTAAACTATTCCTATAAGCCTTGTCTGTGAAACCAGGGGATAGCCTATTGTAAACGTCCCTGCAGTTTAAATGATTTTTAAATGTAGGTCCTGAAACCCTCTGGTTATTTAAAAAACCTACAGTATGTTAGGAGTATAGTCCTGGCATCCTTTTATTTTTTTTAACCAATTGATTTGTTTTCTTGTTAGTTCAATCCAGGAAAATGTACAATTGGATCTGGATCAGCTTGAGTGTCACTTCACTTGGGACATTAAACAGAAGGATTTCTCCTTGACAGATGTCCTTAATAGGCTTGAGGAACAGGTCAAGATGGGTCTAGGGGGGGAGCTAGGAGTTGCACGAACTCACTGCTCTTTAGGATATGTGAAATTTCTTCTTGGGCGCAAAGAAGAGGCCCTTACTGACCTGTTAAAATCTGAGACACTCATTAAAGAAAACCTCGGCATCAACTGTGACAAAACTATCATCGTCACCTATGGAAATTTAGCCTGGATAAACTACCATATGAAGAACTACACTGAGAGCAAAAGTTACCTGATGAAGCTTCAAAAGATAAATGAAACATTTTCAGCCGAGCCTTCCTCTGTTCCAGAGGTGCTTGGGGAGAAGGGATGGGCCTATCTCAAATTCTCTCGCAAATATTATGACAAAGCTGCAGAAGTTTTTCAAAAGGCTGTGGAGCTGGATCCAGAAAATAGCGAGTGGAATGCTGGTTATGCAAAAGCTCTGTTTCGCAGTGAAACTGGTACATCTTGCACTGTGGATTCACCTGCAATCAAGCAGCTGAGACAGGTCATTGAGATCGACCCAGATGATGATGCCTCTAGAGTTCTTCTGGGAGTTAAACTTTTGTTATGTTCCAAAGAATTGATGAATGAGTCTGAAAAACAGATAGAGAAAGCTCTGAATGGCTCTCCAGATAATCCTCATGTTTTAAGATATGTTGGGAAATACTTCAGGAATCAAGGATTGGTAGACAGGTCCATTGCACTGCTAAAGAAAGCGCTTGTAACATCACCAAACTCCGGTTTCATACATCATCAGTTGGCACTGTGCTACAAGACCCAGAAGATTAATTTACAGAAACAAAAACAAGGTGCAAATAAGTCAGAGGTAAATAATGCACGAAACCAGTGCATTTACCATTTAGAACAGGCGATTTCCCTAAAAGCTTCCTTTATCTTTGCCATGAGTGAGCTTGCACTTCTATATGGAGAGAAACGTGATCTGCCCAAAGCAGAAAAACTGTTTAAAACCACTTTTGAAACAGCTAGAGAGAAAAATGATAGTGTGCATACAGTACATTATTTCTATGCTGAGTTCCAGCAGTATTCTGTGAGATCTGAGGATTTAGCAATCACACATTACATGAAGTGCTTGGAAATGAGTCCACATAGTAGTGAGGGGGACAGAAGTGCAAAAAAACTGAGGAACATTGCCCAGAAATATCTCAGCGATGACCCAGGTCATTGGAAAGGTAATGAAATACTGGGATTCATGTATCCAATAAAACCGGAAATGTTTGGGGACACCAAAAGCTATGCAGCCACTTCAGGCAATGAAGAGGATGATGAATGCCTCAGTAATCTTTGTGAGATTAATTGTAAAATATAAACTTTCTACCAAGGATGCCTAATTAATTGGAAAAACCATGGGTCTTATGTGCCAAGAAATTTGATACTCTGTTTATGAGTCCAAAGGTCTAAAATGTATGTCTAATGTTAGTGGTTACAAATGAGGAAGTCTATGCAGCTAATTCTTTGCATAATCATGCCAAGCGCATTAAGTTTTTCTATATGCTCCCACTTTTCCTAGTTTTCTCTTTCACACACACTCGCCTGTGTGACCATTTAACGGTTTGGCGTTTGAGTATGGCATTCTTAAAACGAGTTGTAGGTAAATTCTTTTAATATAGTTTTATATGGCAGGCTACTGGGCCTTTTTTCATACAGTACATTTGATAATATGTGAAGATTCAGCTATATTGTGGATAGTGAAAAGGAAGGTATAATGAGAACATTTTTATATTTTAAATCTTACTTTTTAACTTACAAATATTTTTGATTTATTCAAATTATAGTATATTTATAGTCTTAATTATGTATTTTAGATCTTTTAAGTTTTTCTCTTTTTTGAACAAAAATAAATAATAAAAGAGATCTTTTGATAAAACAAATAAAAAAACAAACTAATGTAGCAATATATTATTTTAAATATAAATTTCTTATAGATTTTGCAGTGGTGCTTCTTTTTATTCATTTGCAGGCGTACTTGAAAATGTATGTGAGGTAATATGACTTCTGATTATGCATTACTCATATTTTTGGTGTATTTGTGTTTCCTTGCCTCTTAACAAGTTGCTTCTGTATAAGATCATTATGCTGTTTCAAGTTACATGTTTTTGTTCTTCTGTTAGTTTTTGGGTGTAAATTAAGTGCAGTTATAGTTGCATTACTATTACTATAATGTGTATTACTTTGACAAATTTAAATATAAACAAATAAATCAGTTTTTTGCATTGGTTGTTAAAGAAATAAATAAAAGCCTCTGGAAATTCTTTTATCAGTAACTTTTATGTAAAAAAACATTATTACTCTTTGAATAAAAAATATGAAATTTTCCTATAAATATATGTATGTATGTATGGGAAAGGAAAGGAAAGGAAAGGAAAGGAAAGGAAGGGAAGGGAAAGCAAAGGAAAGGAAAGGAAAGGACGTAACATGTGGCCAGGTATGGTTTCTTATGCTAGGAATTTGTGCTCTGCATTTAACCCATCCAAGTGCACACAGATCAAGTGAACACACACCTGGAGCAGTGGGCAGCCTTTGCTGCGGCACCCGGGGATATAACCCGGGGTTATATAACGGTGCCTTGCTCAAGGGTCTCACCTCAGTGGAGAGAGCGCTGGTTATTCACTTCCCCCACCCTCAATCCCTGCCGGACCTGGGACTCGGACGGATATATGAAACCGTTTAGATTACAGTTTAGCTAATTTAGTCATTCTAAACCTTTAGTTAAGAATGATAACATCAAATTCTAAATAGAATTTCTCTAAATCTAAATTCTTTAGGTAGTCCCATGCATTTGTAGGCCTACATACAGTTCTAGAGCATTTTGTAAACTTTAGAAATCATTTGTCATTTAAAGATTAATATGTGAACTGCTTAGCTGTAGCAAACTCATGATAATAACAAAATGCATAACCTATAACCTAAAATGTCAGACAATGACATAATATTTATAAGGAATTAATCAGTTATACAGGCTTTTCAGGATATCTATCACTGCCTATGGTAAGCTGTTTTAACATTTAATCTAGAAACCACACTAGTATCTATTTTCATGCTACTAGTATCTTTTTTTCGGTTACTAGTACTTATTCTTTAGATACTAGTAGGCGAGAGCAGGGACGAAAGTAAAATCTTTCAGAAAAACTTAATTTTAAAAGATAATGTTTTGGACAGAGATATTTTTTTCTGTTGTCAGTAACTCACCAGTGTGGTCAATAAATACCAAGTGCTTTTTGAACAGCTTTAGTATAATTTCTCTTTGGAAATAAATTGTACATTGTTCCTTTTAACTCCATCAGTAGGGACGGAAGTAACACACAGGTGGGTAAAAAGTAACACAACAATACAAGCTAGATTTTTGGGAAGTTTTTTGGTATGTTTTGGAAATCATATTTTGTTCTTTATCTTTGCCAAAAATATTGAATTAAATTAGTATAAAATAAATTCTGTTACAGTAATCATGTGTTCATCCTGCTATTTTTATGCCTTAATTCAAAATGTGCACAAAACACTGCTAATTCATATAGGTGAAGGTGGAAAATACATGTCTAAAACCTAAATGTTACTAAAGTCAACCCATTTAATCCAAAAGGTCACAATATATATTTTTTTTAATTATTAAGCTCTTAAAACCTTACTTACTGATGTTTTAGTGCACTTCCTGCAAATATGGAAAAAAATAAAGGGTCTCAATTAAATATATGAAGTTTTGTACAATTAGTGCAAATTATCAGATGACCAGAGCAGTTTATTTCCTACTTGCACCTTGAGAAAATGATAACTGCATCAAAGCTTTTTTTTTTTTTTTTTTTTTTTAAATCTCACTGTTCCTATCAATAAGTTGTTTATGCATAATAAACACCCTAGAATGTGATCAAATTGTTTAAAATAGCTGTGCTAAGATATATAAAAAAGAATTATGAATGCAAAAAATGTGATTTCACGAATTCGCACTTCTTCATTACATTAAATAAGCAAATTTGGCGTGCTGTACGGGGGGCGAGCAGGGAGCTCGGCGGACATGTTGAATATTAATGAACCAGGAACACTGGCTAAAGGAGAACGATTAGACAGGAAACAGAAACAAGGAGATGGATATTATTTTTTGAGGGCCACATAGAAAATAATCATTCATTTGTGCACAAACACATAGAAAACGTATTTTTGTCAGTTTTGTAAACTAATTTCGTAAACATGCTAGGCTATTGTGCTTGTTGGTCATCTAGTGGCCGAGTGGAGCTAAGACAACAATTTTTTAAATTATTATTTTTCTCTTTTTCATCCAGCAAAAACAATAAATATAATTTCAGGTTCGTACATTACCTTTTTTCTTTTTTTTTTTTTGCATATTGCACTAGTGCTGCAGACATCGGTTTTATATTTGGGCACTGGGTGCAATGTTGCTACAGACACTAAATGTTTTACATTAATGCTCTTTACAGGACACACAAAATGCAAACTTTACGGTTTTCAGACAAACAGTTCTTTAATTGGAAAAAATTCTAAAAATCATTACTATCATAAAAAACAGGTTTGCTGGACACAAGAGTGTAACTTTCATTAATTAAAGATTCCAAAAATGAATAGGCTACTACGAAAGTCTTGTCTGGGTGCTTGTCATACAATGGCAGTGGTTACTTACATTAACATGCAATCCAACTATCCGTTTCTGTAGACCAGTTCAAAGCACAAAAATTATATATATTTTTTTGTATCAAAAATGTTATATGTGGTAAAAAAAAAACAAGTTACCTCTCAGACATGCATATCTTAATATGATGTTGCATTGCTAGTAATAAATAAGTACTAGTATCTAATAAGTACTAGTGCCAGGCCCGTCTCCAAAGGGACTCGACAAGATGGTGACAAAGTTACTATTATTAGTGTATATATACAGAAGCATTAACAATAAAATATAATCAAGGCCGAAATGAAAAGTAACCAGTAACAATGAGACCCCATAAAATTTGCTGACATAGTTTGTGTGTTCTGGTGGTTTAGTGGTAGAATAAGTGTTTAATGTTTTGAGGCTACGAATTCTAATTCACCATGGTACAGTGAGGCGTCGCTCACTGGCAGATCTCAGAGTTCTGGAAGGAGTGTAGATTGGTAGCAGTGAGTTGAGGTAAGCGGGAGCCAAGCCGGTGATTGTTCTATATGCAAGCGTCAGTGCCTTGAATTTAATGCGAACTTCAATTGGGAGCCAGTGCAGGGAGATGAAGAGAGGTGTGACATGGGCTCGTTGAAGACCAGTCGTGCTGCTGCATTCTGAATCATTTGTAGAGGTTTGATTGTGCATGAGGGAAGACCGGCTAGAAGAGCATTGCAGTAGTCCAGCCTGGAGATGACCAGGGCCTGGATAAGAAGTTGTGTTGCCTGCTCTGTAAGAAAGGGCCTGATCTTTCTAATGTTGTGTAGGGCAAACCTACAAGATCGGGCAGTTTTCGCAATATGGTCTTTGAAGTAGAGGCGTCATCAAAGATAACACCAAGATTTTTGGCTGAACTTGATGGGGTAATAGTTAATGAATTTAAATGGATGGTGAAATCAAGCTGTAGAGTTGGAGTTGCAGGCCTGAAATGTTTATGGGGCAAATCTCAGGTCAGTCGGAGTGCTCGTACAGTGCGTACAGTCGTACACCTGCAGGCACGTCCCTTTATGCGGACTCTGGTATGGTTTGCAGGTGTCCACTCGAGGTCGGAAGACAACATCGTTCATCATCCAAGAACCCGGGTATGCACCAGAAGTGCTAGTGTGAAAGAACCCTCTGTTTGATATATCTCAGTTAACTTGCAGTTTCATTTTTTCCAATTAAAAGACTTAATATTGTATATTTTGTTGAAGAAAAACATATGCGTATAAATTATTAGAACCATACTGTGAGTGTGACGTGTGAGAAACACATACTTGTAATAGTAATTCCTTCCTAGCATTTAAAACAAAACCAAAAAAAGATTGTTCATTTAATATTTAGTGTTGTGAAACCTTTGGAACGCCTCAATTTTACGTACTTTACTTCATGTTTTGTTATATTTTTTCTACATTACATTACTTAATTTAAATTGTAAAAAACTTAATTAACATTGTAAATATTAAAAACAAGTATATAAATACTCTTTACATGGCAATCAGCCTGCAAGAGAGTAGAGAGTAACCTAGTTAGCCTATTATTAAAATTATATATTTTTTTATTATTTATCTAATTATTATTAGAGAAAGGTTTTCAGTTTATTTATAAAGTACTGTTCCAACAATACCAAAATCAAAATAAATATTTACTCCTATTATGGTTGAACTCGCAATAAAATTAACAGCCACTTGGTGGCGCTTCAAGCCCCGCCCACTAGATCCAGGAAGAGGGAACTGGAGCTGTAGCTCCACTCATTTGGCTCTGCAGTGAGCACCTGGGGTCCGTTCTTCGTACCTCGCTAACTCAGTTAGCTGGATTTGATTGTTGACGATTTGGCATGATTTTGGATCGTTTAGTTCTTCGACGCTCATCCGGGACTTGCTGTCATAGCAACAGGTCCGATCCAAGATCAGGAAAAATCCACAACAATCAAATCCAGCTAACTAAGTCAGCGAGGTACGAAGAACGGACCCAAGCTATAGACCAATTATCTGTTTGTAAACATCCGGGATGCGCACGCATCTTGGTTGCAGAAAACCCGGGAGACATGGTGTTTACGAATAGGAAATTACACGTATACGGTACAAAACAGTTAGATTCTAAAATATTATAAATTATTTTGATTAAATATTATTTTTAAAATGTTTACTGCATATTACAACAGCTTGTCACCCAACGATAAGAACAGTTATTCAACAAAATTAACGTTAGTGAGTGGTATATGTCTGATAGATCCGTTTGCCATACCACCTTGCCAATGGGTAAACGATGAATCGAAATGGCCAAGAATGCAGTGGTCAGAGATATATAATTACCTCATTGACACTACAAGTGTTTATACCCGGCAGAAGGTTATGTCCAAGACATACAGTTTCATGATTACCAAGTTGAAAACTTTGTATGTTGCTGCTGTAGGCCAAACCGAGTGATGTGTCTGATTTAGCGTTACTTTAACTTACCTGGTATGAAGTGTGAACTGCAGAGTCGAGCATTTTTAATTTGGTCCTCTTTCCAATTAGCTCTTCTGAGGGCTTGTAACCAAAGACGTCTGCGGTTGGCATTAAAAGGAGTGTATATTGATGGTATTCGGTAAAACTTAAGATCACTGTTCGCAGATTTCTGATTCTGCACAACACGACATTTTCATGGTCTTCTTCTCCTTTTTTCTAATTTTTCTTTCGGGTTCTATAGCGGTTCTGGTTGTCTTTTGCAACCGGCATGCGTAGTTGAACCTGCGTGACGTATGTGTGACGTAGCCTGATAATTGGCCTATACTAATCATCAACAACAGTTGCGTTCGGAGAACCGGATTAGTGAGCTCATAGTTAGTGCGATGATCTGATCTTGGATGTGTCATTTGATCTTGGATCAGTTAGCGATGTACGAAGAACGGACCCCTGTCTAGCGCTGCCTCAAACTATTACCTACCTCTTCCAGTTGATCTGATTTGTCGTTGTGTTTCCTGACTTGTTATTTTGTTTTCAGATTTGTCGTTGTGTTCCTGACCTATTGTAGTGTTTTCAGAATTGTTCTTTTGTTTTTTAGATATGCATTTGTAATTTGTTTTCAGAATTGTGATTTGTTTTCCTAATACGGTGGTGTCTGCTCACCAACGTTTTTTACAGTAAACAAAAACCGAAAGTACTGCGCTGAATCTATTGGCTTCTGACAGTAAGCGAATTTTCCCCTTCCACAAGGTAGGCTAAATTGAAAGAGATGTCCGAAATGAGGTGAGTGCTCTTTGTTTCAAAATATACAGTATATCTAAATGCTTGTCCATTTAAGTACTAAATGAACCAGTAGTTCGAAATCAACTCATGGCAACATGCAGGTAAATGTGTCTGACCGGGATGTCTTGTGCCCAAAACATTTTCTTTTTCTTTATTATTTATTATATTTATTATATATATACATTTATTATTATAATGTTGTAAATAATTTTGGGCAGTGTAAAGGACAGTTTAAAATTGAAGCTGAATCAGCTGGAGTGTCACTTCACTTAGTACCTCAAAAAAGATGATGTAGACTTGCCTAACCTACTCAACAGACTAAAGGAACAGGACGAGCTGGATCTGGGGAGGGAGGAAGGTGCTGCACGAGCACAATGCTCTTTGGCATATATCAAATTCCTCCCAGGCCACGAAGATGAAGCACTTTAACACTTACTAAAATCTGTGACACTCATTAAAGAAAGACTCAAAGAGAATTGTGACAAGACTCTCATTGTCACCTATGGAAATTTAGCCTGGATAAACTACTATGTGAAAAACTACACAGACTGTGAAAGTTACCTAATGAAGCTTCAGAAAAGAAATAAAACATATCCAGTTGGGTGCTCAGCTGTTCCAGAGGTGCTTGGAGAAAAGGGATGGGCCTATCTTAAATTGTCTCGCAAATATTATGACAAAGCTGTAAAGGTATTTCAGAAGGCTGTGGAACTGGATTCAGAAAAAAGCGAGTGGTATGTTGGTTATGCCATTGCTCTGTATCGTACTGAAGCTGATACATCTTGCACTGTGGATTCACCTGCAATCAAGCAGCTGAGACAGGCCATCCAGATAAACCAAGATGATGATGTTCTGAGAGTTCTTCTTGGGCTTAGACTATTGTATTGTTCCAAGATGAAGAATGAGTCTGACAAGTTGGTTGAGACAGCCTTAAATGGGTCTCCAGAGCATCCACATAAGATATGTTGCAAAGCAATGTTCTTCAGGGATCAAGGATCTGTAGACAGTGCAATTGATATGCTTAATAAAGCAGCTGAAATATCACCAAATTCATGCTTCATCCATCATCAGTTAGCAATGTGCAATTAAAACAAGAACATGGGAACAAGACTGAGATAGATGAAGCCCGTGATAAAAGCATTTACCATCTAGAAATGGCAACTTCCCAGAAAGCTTCCTTTATCATAGCCATGAGTGAGCTTGCACTTCAATATGGAGAAAGACATGATCTGCTAATGGCTGAGGAACTGTTTGACACAACATTTAAGACAGCTACAGAGATGAATGAGCATCTGCAGGTAGTGCATTTGAACTACGCTCAGTTCCAGCAGTACTGCACAAGATGTGAGGATTTAGCTATTGATCACTACAAAAAGTGTTTGACAATGGGTCCAAATACCAAGGAGGGATACAGAAGTGCTTGGAAACTGAAGAAAATCGCTGATGAACTTATTAAGTTTAACAAAGATGACTGGAAGGGATATTTGAATCCATACTTGAATTGGGCAATAAATGTTTGTAATATGTCTAGGTTTGGACCAATTAGAAAGTGATGAATGTATTTACGCAAATAGAGACCTTTGTTAGAGTATATATCCTTATGTCTGTAAGATGTAAGTAGAGCAGCTCACGAACTTGACAGATTATTGAAGCTGACTTGAAACGGCAAACTATTTTTCTTCAGTAAATTTTTCTTCAAGTAATTCTATCCCTGACTCCTGGTCTTGAGTCAACAAACACCTGGTCCTTTGGGTCTTAACCGTTGTCCCCAATAACATAAATATTTGTGAATTGGGGGGTTCTACCATACTTGTAACAAGTTGCCGAATTTACAGGTTTATCTATATGGAATTTACACAAGACTAGATAATGATCTGAGATATCATCGCTTTGCTGCAGGATCTCAACACCATTAACATCAATTCCAT
>JAUMHI010000053.1:6177166-6207561 GCA_032359435.1 Enteromius unitaeniatus | reverse complement strand
TAACACCTTTGAGATTTCCAAGACAGCAGGTACCATTACTAACAAGAAGTCAGGGATTAATGGATGACAGCAATTAAGAACAGGTATATAGGAGAGAGAAAGAGTACAACCTCTATAAATGCTGATTGATTTGTTCAACTGTTTTATTTTATTATTAAATTACTGTTCACTGTGAAATTTATAAATGTTCCCAATGGGAATGAATACAATTGTTACAGGAACTGGAAAGGAGCTGTAGGAAATAAAGGTGTCAGGCTTAATTGCATCTAGCAATGACTTTGAACAGAGACACCATCAATATTCTATCCATGCTTCTGCTGATAATAAAATAAAATGCATTTTTTTTAAAAAGCGAGACGGACATGACTTTGATTTAAATAAATAAAAATATTTCATTGATGAACACTGCATAAACCACAGTGTGCTTATAAATCCAGAGAGGTCCAAAAAGAAAGGTGAAAATCAGGGATTAAATTAAAAAAAACAAAACTGCAAGCATTTTCTCTGTTGTGGCCTGAGACAAACACACTGTGTTTGATTTAAAGAAAGAAATTGCTAATGAGTAGTACTTACTAACTAGGCTTTCACAATCAGAGGTAGACAAAGCACACAAATCCATTACTTAAATTACTTAAAATTACATAAATATTACTCCATTACAAGTTGTCAACAAATATTTTTACTTACAGTAAGTGAAAGTATGGAAGTACATGCTTTTAAAAAGTACTTAATTATTATGAGTAATTGTCCGGTCAATGCATAGTTTCATTATTTTTGCTTTGTTTTATGTTATACTTGCAATAACTTATGCCTCTGAAGCAACCTATTGAGTACACTGACTAGTTTGTAATACCTGTGTAATAAAGAGCTTTTATGAATGTTAAAAAACAATAGAACTCAAACAACTGAACATCTTTTGAGAGAAAAAAAAGACTGTGGGACAGTCATAATTTAAATCCTTATCTGTAAAATATCTCAGTATATTTCCATTGTTATTCACAAAATTGAGCACTCCAGGGTGATTATGAACACGATATTATTCAGCCCTGGCTTCTTGTTTTACAGGAATATAAATAAGATGGGAAACAAGAACAAAATTCTCTTATTCATCCATCACAATGAGAAAAACCAAAGAATATATTTAATGTGGAGCAAAAGATAACTGATCTTTATCAATTAGTGAAGTGGCTTTAACACTCCTACCCACCATCACAAAAGAGCATGGTAGTGTTCTTTTACACAGCTGTAGCAGTGTGTACACACATCAAAGTATATTCATTCATCCACTTTTGAATCAATGTACAGTGAAATTTCTTTGTTTAAAAAAAATAAATAATAAAAAAAAAAATCCAACCTGCTAACTCAACTACACAAGCATAGCTAGGCCTATATAACTGCCCAACAGGAACACTGCTTTACGTGTCGGCAAAACATTAAAAAAAAACAAAACAATGATACTGTCTCCTACAGGTGATCACCAATCACATTTACAGAAGAAAACAAAATCACCCACTGTCTTTAAAGCTGCTACATAGAAATGACTTTCTATTTTGAGAACCTTTGTAGAGATGTAGTGGAGTGAAAAGTATGATATTTGTGTTTCAAATGTAGTGAAGTTAAAGTCATAAGTTTACTCAAGTTAATGTACTTCACTACTGTCCACCTCTGTTCACAATGCACATGGAAGGCAAAGAACTTAGCCTCTTGACTGGTTAAGTTTATAAAGATTCATTAGGTTTGCAGTTATTTTAAGCTTCTCAGATGTTGCCAACATCACAGCAGGACTAGCTGTCATCCTGTGCTAATGTGGAGAGGCTGGCTGCCATTGCACTAATCTCTCTTTAGTGTACCTGGAGACACAGCTTCTCTATCACACGTTACCATATTGAGTTGGTGAGTAAACATCTTTCATTTAAGATGACTGACATGACAAAAGTTACTCATATTTATATTATAAGCAACATAATTCATTTATTTTTTTCACCATTTGGTATGGCATGTAAATCATTTATAATATTAAAGAAACCTGCATGCATTGATTTAAAAAAAAGAAAAAAGACATTTGATAGTTTTACTTAAATATTGAAGGCCTGGGTGACAACTTCAGGATTTAGTCTACATACTCTGACATGTAACTGAAAAAAACTGTTTGACTCTGGCTAATAAGAAACTTGCAGACTGCAACCTTCTACTGACATACTGTGATTCACCAGGGCAGCATTTTCAAGGACCCTTCATCAGGCAGCAAGAGGCCAAGGGTTGGTACAGAATGTCAAGTGTCAGGTTTATTGTCTAAATTGGAAATCCTCAGAGGATTTATTCACATCATGTTTTTCAATGAAGTCCGAGAGTGCCATAAATCCTAAAAAAAAAAGTAATCTTACAAGCATTCTCCTATGTTCAAACATGCATTATGCTACTTCAGTGAATGGGAGACTAAAGAATTATTAAAATTCAACTTGGCTTTGTTTGTTGAGGATGTTTTGGTAAATAAAGAACCCTGTTTATAATTTATCTTTGCAGGTTGTCTGTGTTTATCAGTGTGAAAAGGATGATTGAAGCGAGAACATGTGGGGTGCCAGTCTGGAACACAGGGTGCAAACTGCAATCAAATGACACGGTTGCCTTTGTCTTTTCAAGGTTACATCTTATTTGTGAATTCTTTTACATTAAACCCCCTGATGACACAGCACATTCTAAATCAGGATCTTCTTGGTTGCAATCTGCTAAATATTTATTGTAGTTTCAAACAAGATTTAAATTCTATTTTAAACCTACCGCTATCCTGACCGATGTTTGGGTCACCTAGTCCACTCTCACTCCCGTTGTATTTTTACCCCTAAATGGGATGGACCTCACTGAAGGAAGCACAGTCATGTACTGCGATGCTCCAAAAATTATTCATAGATGCTTATGTAAGTCAAACTTCAGCAAAGGCAAAATGCCACGTTAATGCAGCACTGTGGCACTCCAAGAAACAAATTAGCCAATGCCAGAGATACATTTTTTAACATCACTTCATTCATTTATATGTGTTGTGATTTGTAACAAGCTTTTTTGCTTCATGAGAGGCTTTATTGCAGATTTGTAATTGATTAATTTAGATGAGTAATTAAGAGAAGAAAATAGGTTAATAGTGGTACGTTGATGGTGCTAGGGTGAAATGAATGTGAAACTGTTTCTATTAAAATTAGTTACCCTGAAGTGCTGAAAGACCTATTTTAAATGGCTATTGGTATAATGAAAAACATAATGAAACTGGTTAAACATATCTTTTTCTGGAATTTAAAAAAGGCTTGGTGCCTGCTGTCTCAGCTTTTTCACGGAGGTTACATGCTGACATTTGAGGTTGCAAAACTAAAACAAATTCTCAATAACCAAATGTAACAATGTTCATGCACAAGAACAGCGTGGCATAGAGCCACAGACTAATTCAATTTCAGCATTCCCTATTAGAACATATTCCGTATTAAATTGTGGCTGTTTGGTGCCATTGCATTAAAAAAGCAAGTTAGCTAAAAAGAACAAGTGCCATATCAGCACATAGCTAAAGAAACTTATGTGGGCCATAAAAAAGAATACACACACACACACACACACACACACACACACATAACATATAAATACATTTAAAAATAAAGAAAGAAATAAACCGTTTACAGAATTGGCCCATCGTCTTTTAAAATGTTTGAAATTCTAGTGATGGGTTGTAATATAGGTAAGTAAGGATGAAACACATTATTTTGCTAAAACAACTATTAATCACAGTTAATGCTTCTTCTGTAGGTCTGAATCAGGGTAATAGATTTGGAGAAGCCAATATACACTTGAGACATATAGTATGAGTCCCAATGTGCTCATCCATGCCCTTGTAAATCACAACAGTAAGGTCACCCTCGCAATAATTGCACCATGTCTGAAAGGTTTCTGAAGCCACTTCTCACTATTTTACTAAAGGAGTATTTCATTTAAAACATTTTAAATAGACAAAGGATATATATATATGTGTGTGTGTTATTATTTTTTTAAGTACACACACAATAGAAACTGTAATCATATCACTGGCTAAGCACAAGGCAGATGAACAGAAGGTTTTATAATGACATTTTAATTAAAAATTACAAGGTAGCATAAAAAAACATTGACTGAATAATTATTTTATAATAAAATAAGTAACGGGGGTTTTAAAAAATAGATGCTGAAATTCTTAACTTTAAGGAGCAGTCACATCCAGGGAATTTTTGGCAAATTGTGTCCATAAACCACAGCTCACAGGTAAGCTGCTTTCTATTGGTCAATGCAACAAAAATGTGTAGGGACATCTTTCATCCTTAAAAATTTATGAATGCAGAGGATTGTTGACATTATTTTCACAGAAATTGTTCTGAAAGTTATTACAGCAATATCATTCTTCTATGTCGTTTTTTTAGATGAATATAAAAAAAATGACGTGGCTCTTCCAAGCTTTATAACGGCAGTGAGTAGTGGTCAAGATTTTGAAGCGAAATGAATCATAAATCCACCATTAAAAGTGCTCCACATGGCTCTGGGGGTGAATATAGGTTTATGTACTTGAATAGAAAGAAGTGATGTGTAAGAATAATGTCACAATAAGACTTGCTTGTTGGGTATTGCAGTTGCTTGAGCAAGAACAGATACCCTACTACTAGACATCCAATATGTCACTGCATTTAAAAAGCAGTTTGCGAGTTGCTTGTTTTGTCAAGGGATCTTTCGGTAATTGATAAGTGGAGCTACTGGGCTGGTGCAGTGACCCTTCTGATAAGAGATTAATGAAGCTCAGTATGGCACTCCTGAAAATGCTCAGAAGGCTGCTGGAAGTATTACAGGATTTTCACTCTGAAACAAATGATGCAGAAAATGAAAGCTGACATGCTTGCACCAATTTCAATATTTAATGCCACTTTTCATAAGCCAGTTCGCCTGCTGCTTTCTCTAAAATCAGGCATCCTGACAGTGTTTACATTAGGGCACCAATGCGCCTCGTACATGAAAGCACTGCTAGTCCACTATACTGTTTAGTCTTGTCAGACCTTAGGATGTAGATACGGTTTGAATTAATGTTTTCCCTAATATTTATCACCCACAAAAATATGACACAGTACCCAGTGTTGCCTGAAATGCCTCAGTCTTTGGTTGAAATCCCCTGAAATGCACACTGACTTTATATCATCTAAATTAAATAAAATGAGGTCAGACTAAATTGAAATGAGCCAGCGGGCAACAAATTTATCCCTCAACCTTCAAATGACCATATTAACACATCACACAGCGTTGCCCGCTATCTGTTTAGTGAGACATAGAGTGGTCAAAAACATAAGCACATTCCCTTAACGAACCACTTGCTGTCTAGAGAGTGAGCTGATGAACTGCGATGACACAGTGAGGATGTCAATCAATTCATCACACTGTGGCAAGGGCAGAGACCAAAGCATAGCCAGACCAATTAAAATCCACTTCTTGTGTGTGATGGTGTTAAACTTAATGACACCAGAGCATTGTAGTGACATTTTACACATACACTAAAACTCATGTCGCACTGTAACTGAATTAAAGTTGTTAAGGAATGTAAATTCAACCTTGTCTGTTTTCTAAAAGCATGACATATATCGTATTCACTAGTTCAGGGGTCAAAATTTCTAAATCTCACTTTTTATTATTTATTAATTTAATAAATAATGTGGGTTCCATGTTCTAGTATTGTTATCAATAACTATGTTTGTGGATTAAGCTGATTCTAATTGGCTTTAATACAACTCACACACAAAAAGAACCAGAATTTGAACAATAGCAATTAACATAAACATAGTAAATACAACTTTTTATTTTATGTTACTATTTACCATAGTATTCCGTTCTAAATTGTTTGTTCTAGATTTATTTTGAGCACAAAGTATGGGGTCTGTTTAAAGTTTAAATTAATTTTTTATTTGAATCTGGGTTGTGATAATGGTGCAGTTTTTCATAAATTAGCAGTATGTGACCAAGTAATTAGTGGATTGCAGCCAGTACTGTACTGTTGTCATGCTATAACCATGAAAATGGAAACAATTCAGAGGACATTTATTGAATGTGTTATTGAGTACATTAAGGACTGCATAGTTTTATAACCCAGTTCCTTAAATAAACTTGCAAATCTGATCAACAATAGCCGGTGCGACGATGTAATGCAAACACATTAACATAAAAAGGTTTGTTCCCAATGTCACATTTATTTCACCTCGCAAAGAGAAGAGTGTGTTAGTGCAGATGTGACCAGTGTTCGTGTAGAGGGCAGAGATCAAGAGGTCCAGGTAAAATGTATTACTTACTCTTCTCTCATGACAGCCACCCTCCATTTACTGACAGAGGAAATAAATGACTATCATACAATAAGTTGACCCCAAACATTCATCTGGAACATTCTCTTCATTCCTCTCACCTTGATTGTTTAGAACTGGTATCCTCACTGGAGGCTTTTTATATAATGATAGGAAATTCAACATCAAGGGACAAGCTTATATTTGTAAAAATAAGAAATACAATCCAAATGATATCTGCTTTTAAGCCATTTTATTTTATAAAATATTTACAAACATTTCCAGTGTTAATGAAACAAAATATTAAACACTTGAACAACATTCAGATTTTAAACACACAAAATACAAAATGACAAAAATGTATTTGACGAACAATACAAAACAAACTAATTTAACATCTCTTGGCAGTTCTTGTTCTGAGTTTTCTCTTGATTATGAGATGAGCGTTCTCTTTATCATCATCGCCATCATCACTGCCTCCAATGAACTGTAAAATGATTTAATGACACATCTCAAAATAATGTATTTTGTATAAGAGATTTTACATTCAAGAAGGCTTTAGAACTTACTTTACAATTATTTGTAAATGTCAGCTTAAATATTTCAAATGTTATTTTTATAAATATACATTATTGGAGTTTTCTCCCCCAAAGAGTGATGTTATCAGTGTAATGTTAGTGTTTCAATAAAGTATGAAACTTTTCAGCAAGTATTGTTTATGTATCATTTTAACTAATGCTTTCTCAAGCAGAAACCTATGAAATATAATAGCTTACTGCTTAAATTATTCTGTATATTAAATAGGGATTAAAAAATAATATTTTTTTTAAATTACACTGAAATTAAAAAAACCTTTAAAGCAGACTATCGACCTAGCCTTTTTGAGGCTTAAAATGTTGCAGTTGTCATTACATTATCTCTAACAAATTATATGCTTCCCATTAATTTATTAATACATGCTTATGACTTATGTTGAACACTACTTACAGGATGAGAAGGTATATCCAGTGGGGAGGAAACCTGAGTCTTGAAGAGCTTTCGTTTGGGTTTCTTGGGTTTGTTGTTTTCTGAAGGATTCGGTAGTTCGGGGGATTTAACATTCACCATGCTCATGATCTTTTTGGCTGAGGAGGGAGTTAAAAGTTGGGTCATGCTGAGATACAGTATGAAACACTTTTGGCAAAGAGCTCCAATCGATGCAATTGACTGAGTGTAAAATTAAGAGGCAGCGCTGACCTTTGCTCCCAAAGGGGGTTGGAGAGCTCTGGATAAAGTCACCAATCTTGCGCATGCTGGCTGGAGAGTCTTTTTGCTTTAATTGACTCACCTTTTTCCCTTGCACTACAGGAGTCTGGTAAGGTGCAAAAATACAGAATATAAGTAGTTCAGTGTATTATCGAATAAACATTACAGAGAAAGACGTGAGGTGTCACAGGTATATTAATGGATAGAAAGTCACCTCAATAGATTGCACGTTTTCCTTATCCACTTTCAGCTGTTTTGTTTTTAGATTTTCTGACTCCACAGAGTTCTGGAATAACAAGCACATACTGTATAACACAAGTTATATGATTGTGTTACATTACATATACGATGACCAAGTTGTAAGCACACATGATTAATATTTTTTATTGTTAATTTTTTACATGGCTATCAATTTGACAACCTTTTGACTAGCTGCAATACATGCTTAGAATGAATCATGTTAATTTATTTAAATCAATTAATAGGTCTAACCAACTAATTAAACTAAATTTAAATAATTAAAAAAACTTACACTTTTAAATTTTTTTGATTATTTTTAATTGCTCAGAAACCACAACAAAGTTTTAGACAGCGTCTATATACCTCCATCTCTGGGGTCTTCCTCTTTCTGGCTGTTCGTCTGAGTTTTACTGTGACAGACTCTGCTTCTCCTGGTTTCTTGACATTAATTTGGTCATGTTTAAGTGGTGTATAGCTGATTTCTAGCTCAGGTTTGGGGAAACGCTCTTTTCTGAGACTCTTTGTAGACTGGATGGAGGAGTTGAGTACTGCCACCTGCTTTGAGTGATAACCAACACATATTATATATCCACAGTAATCAATTATCATACAGACCAGAGGTATTCCTGTCTTTGTATGCACTAACACTTCTTATAAGCTCTATGCATTTTAATATCTCTACTGACCTCTTGTGTTGGACTAAAAGAGTCGCCTTTATTCTCTGTCTTCACCTTTGATGTGCGTTTGGAACTGCCGGTTTTCCGGGAATCTGATTTATGGGAATATTTTTTCCTTTGTGATTTCACAAAGGTATCCTTCTCAGCCAGCTGCTGCTTTAATATTTCCTGTAATCAGTATGCAGGGAAGTGAATTTTTTGTTATTGTATTAAAATGTTTTAATATTACATTAGCACTATCATAAAACAATGCTACTGATGTAAAGCATTTTAAAATCTTTCAGTTTCTTTTCATTCGTAGTAGCCTAATAATTCTACACCTTAATTACTGATAGGCTGTTACACTGGTCAGGATGATCAATGAGGCAATATTTAGTCACTTAAAAATTATTAGGCTTTGGCCAATAACATTCCTCAACTTGCCAAATAGAAATTATCATTTAAAATATAAAGTTTGAATAGTGCAAATTGGCAATTTTTGGTGGATTTTTTGAGCAAACTGTGTATAATAAATGTAATGAATTAATGAATGTAAAATGAAATAAGAGGTTTGCATTCTACTTTTCTGTAGTCATATTAATGTCCTGCTGTAGTCCTGTCATTCCTCCTCTTGGCAGGTCACTTGGACCACAAAAAATTATATTAACTCAGAAACCTGCTGCGTAAATAAATTACTACTGAGAGCTAAATCCTGCCCTCAAGCCTGTGAAAAAGAAAATAATGAGGCACAGAGAGAGATGGAAAGACTGATCCTATTAACAGCTCCAGCGGCAGCCTGTTCTGTTGGTCACCCTCTAGTTGCCTTGCTACCTGAGCCACTTTCCCTACTGCTGCTCCATCCACCCCCTTTTCCTGCTTATCATCTGCCTGTTCCTCATTAGGCTGCTGAAACCTCAAAAGAAATCATTTTCGACTGCTAGAAAAACCCAGTTAACCCAAGTTGGAGGGATCAAAGAGTTGGATGTTTTTACTTTTGTGTTTTCCACAGGTCTGCAAGCTCTCCGTTCTTCCTGCTGAGGTTCACCAGAGAGACCAACACTTGGTTTCTGATACATCTCCTTGAGTTTTGTAAGATCTAAGAAGAACAGAGATGTCTTAAGGTTAGCCTCAGTTAGAGTTGAACTGAATAGTGTGAACAAAGCAGCATTACCATGGTACTGGAATTTTAGTAGATAATACCAGTACCAAATAAATTTTAGTATTAGTCTTTAGTCTCTTTAGTCCCATAACACTTCAGAAATCATTCTGAAAACATTTCATATTATCAATGTTGACAACTGTGTTGCGCTTTGATATTTTTAAGGCTATTAAACTCCTTTATGTTTAAACAAAAAGAACTAATCTAAAAAAGGAATGTGTTTACTGTAACTTTTGATAAACTTTATGCATCCATATGAAAAAGTGGCATTACTTTCAAACAAAAAAAACAATAACAAATAAATAGTAAGGAAAGAACAAAGAATTGGACTAAAACTTTTTGAATTTTTCCAAATTTTCCTACATTTTTTGTAAATACTCCTCGTTGATAAGTATTAAATGTGGAAATAAAAAAAATAAAAAAACTAACTATTTTTATTCTTGCACCTACTTAGTATTGATGTAACTTTATATTTTGAATTCCCTTAACTGCATCTTGTTGACTTTTTAAAATATATTGTCTAGCAGAGATTTATACAAATTAAAATTAGAATAGACTCAGCCACCTTCACTTATGGATTCAATCTCATTCAGTCTGGCCTCCAGCAATTCCTTCTCATCTGTCTGTGTGCTGTCTTTATTTAAGTTCACACATGTCTTTTTAATCAGCTTCTGCTCTGTCAAAAGATCTGCAAACAAATCAATCTTGCTGAGGACAAAACATAAGCCGATTTTTCCAATGGCAATTGGTACTGCAGAAAAAACAGGTTTAAATGAAAAGACACATAGGTTACCCTGACAGGTTGTTTGGAAAGGCTGAATGTTTTCTTCTTCTATGACATGATTAGACTCCACCTGTGAGAGAAAGATGTGGAATAATCCAGCATTTAAGACCTGATAACATCACAAACTGAACAAAACTGAGAAAAAGAGCAGCACTCACCATCTGTGGTGGCTCAATAGATTGCTCCGTACTGCTCAAACTGTGTCCAGCCTGATCCCTCATCTCATTAGCTTCAAATGGCTTCTGCTGAAACATTGTCTTTTCTTCACTTAAGATCAAGATCTGAAGAAATAAAACATCATTATAAAAAACCCTGTTTAAATCAGTTTTACCACACTAACAAAAGCAGTGATTTTTCCAACCTGTTTCTCTAACTGTTCTTTCTGCATTTTAGCCTCAGATAACTGATCTCTGACATCAGATCGCTCTCTCTCAACCTGCTGCAAATCACAACTCATGGTCTCAATTTTATTAAGTCCATCATTGACAAGTTCTCTTAACCTATAAAAAAAAAAAAAAAGATCAATCAGACCAGCTGATGTTTATCAAATCATTTTTCGCAGTGCTTAAGCAAGTATGAATAAATAGCTAAAAAGAATAAGCAGTAGAACATTAAAATCTAGCACATCCAAAAAAAGACATTGACTCTACAAAAATGAGAATGTGCTCAACTTATTAAAAAGATAGGATGAGAACTGTGAACTTACTTCAAAATCTCTTGGGCTTTAGTCTCTAGTTCGGCATCTTTATGAGCCAGATCTTTCTCCATCACAGTTATTCTCCTCTTGGCCTCATCTCTTGCCTCAGAGACCTCATTTTCTACAATCGTTCTCACTATGTTCAGAACTTCCTCGTCCTGGTTCAGTTTGCTCAGCATTTGAATGAGTTTTTCCTGCAGAGCTTTCCAGCAATCATCTCTGGAGTCTTGCTCTTGTTCTTCTATCCTCCCCTGCTGATGTTTCAGAGCAGTCAGTTCTTCCAGGAGCTCAGAGTTGCTTTTTATTTTTGCCACAACAAACTTTTGAGCTTCATAATGGCTCAGTAGGCTCTGGTACTCTTGTGCTTGGGCATCACGCTCAGATTTAAGCTGACTGCATAGCTCCTCCAGCTGGCACATGTTTGCTCTTGTCTGGCTGATCTCCTGCTCCAGGTCATTGATCTGTCGGCTCTTCTCATGAAATGACTCCACCATTTTCTCACATTCAGCCTCCTTTTTCTCATGTGAGAGTTTACAGGCACTAAGTTGCTGGCGCAAATTATCTGCCTCTGTCATTAAGGACTCAATATTTTTTGACTGAGTGCAAGACTCTGCTTGATGTTCCTTAATCAAAACTTTGGCTGCATCAAGTTCTTCTAAAAGCTCACTAGCAATCTCTGTCTGAGTGTTCAGTTCTAGCTGCAGAGTTTTGAGTTTTGAGCTCATCTCATTGACTGCTTGTTGAAGCCCATTTAGCTCATTGGCAAGAGTCTTTTTCTCATTTGTGACTTTGTTGATCTCTGCTCTCTTCATCATCATGGTGGCTTCATGTGCATGAGTCAGCTCAGAGAGATCACACACTTTTTTCTCAAGTAAACAACGCTCAAGTTTAAGTTCATTTAGCTGCTCCTCTTTCATTTTCAGTTCTTGCAAAAGCTGCTGAGTTTCATGACTTGACATTTCCTCCCTTCTAGGTTCACCATCTTCTTCCAGCATACACTTACAGTTGTTTCTGAAATGTAGGACTTCTTCTTTGATATTATTAATCAAGGTTCTCTGTACATCAGGAAAGAAAAACACATGAACCATTACAATCCAAATGTATAACTAAATATAAAGTATGTGTATCATCTCAGAAAATAAAATATTTATTTTCCCTAGCACATAAAAGCAGAATATATAGTGACCCTGTCTGCCAACTGAAAAATGAAAAGTACACAGGACCAAATACATTAACAAATAAATGTTTGTCTTTTTCAGACAATCTATAGTATTAAGATACTAAAATAACTACACTGCAAAAAATTATTTTCAATACCAGATTTTTTTGTCTTGTTTCCAGCCAAAATATCTACAAATTCTTAAATCAAGGATTTTCTAGAAAAGAAAAAATGATTGTCTTGTTTTCAGAAAAAACTTTGAACAAGTAAAATAATCTGTCATTGGGATAAGCAAAAAATTCATATTTCAAACAGAAAACAAGATCATTTTGCTTTCCCCACTGGCAGATTGTATTTTTCAGGTAAAAAACAAGACTAGACAAAAAAAATCTAGTCTTGAAAAGCATTTTTTCGCAGTATACAAGTTACTTTTATTGTTTTTAATGTTGGTGTTTAGATTTTGACTTTAACTTTAGTTGGTTATAAAGAGTTGTGGCAAGATGCTTAAATTCACCTTTTGTGTTCACAGAAAAAAATAACAACAGCATATAGAGTTGAAATTAAAGAAGTGAAAGACAGAATGTTAGTTTTCAATCAGTAATCAGTAGATCAACACTTTTAATTATAGATTATAACTGGATTCTGTCAACATGTACTACCATTCAAATATCTGTGGTCAGTAGGAAAATTTACTTTTGAATGAAAATTTATATTTATATTCATCAAGGATGCATTAATGTTTTCTGAAGTATCAGGTGACACTTAAACCTGGAATAATGGCTGTTGAAAAAGTGATCACAAAAAAATAGAAAGAACATAATAAGCTATTTTTGAACAGTAGTTTATTATAAACTTACATCTTTAGTAGCTGCCTCCATGTTTTGGTCCAAAGCAATCTGTAATTTAGAGACCATGTCATCTTTCTCCTGACATCTCAGTTTCTGGTTATCAGAATTCTAAAAAAGACAAACAAACAAACATGAACACAACAGAATCCAGGTACTCCATGTAAACAATCTATTGACAATAACCTTAACTGTTTAATATAAGTTATATGTCGAACATTAGTTCAAATTACTTTATTTGCTTGGAGAAGCTGATCATTTGATTCCTGCATTTGAACACACATTGCTTCCAACTCTGAAATGAGAAAATATAATTAGACTTATGTCATAAAACACCATGCTTTTTCCCCTTCAAAGTATCTGAACACACCTGTGGTTTTAAGACTGAGTTGATGCTGGCTTTTGAGAAGCTCCCCTCTCATCTCCTCCAGCTGTGTCCTCAGATGAGTAATTGTTTTAGGTGATTCTGAGGCATTTGTCAAGCAATTCTGTACTTCCTCTGCATCCCCTTTAATTTTAGCTAAATCATCTCGCATTGCCGCCATCATGTTGTCCAAAAGCTCAATCTTAGCCTCCTAGAATGATGTGGAGAAGAAGAAAAAAACATTTCTATGTCAAATGTGCCATGATAAAATTATGATTGAACTTGCTTTTTTTTACCTGTACCTATAAAATGCACTAAGATTTATATAAATATTAAATTGATATCTATCTAAAGTAAAAAAATCACAATGAATACAATGAAGCTAAAATGTAGTCACTGACCGAAAAACCTTTTAAAAAAACAGCACAATTTAGCTATGTTCACATAGGTTTTAACAGTGGACATAAATGGCGTTTGATTTTGGCCTCTTTTTCCTATAGAGTGGGAGAACTATGTCACTTTGTAGGCGAAAAACCCAGAAGCAAGTTAGCATTTTCACAGTCCTGTTTCCAACATACAAAAGTCAATGGGTTTTTTGAAAAGGAGTTTGGTTAAATCCCCTAAAATAAGGTTTGTGGTTCACACAAGCTTTATATATTTTCACGTTTTATTGCATGATGTAAAATACACTAGCTACACCCCACTTGTGAGTTTTTTAAACATGAACTATGATTGAACATAGAACTTATTTTTTGCAATTACCCAAAAGCCTTTGCAAAAATCCTATTGGACTTTTGTTGAGGAAACCAGTTCCATGCTAACAGCAGATCGGCATAAAGAGTGAGATCATAATTCCTATATTCCATTAGAGAAAGCCCTCTGCAATTACCTTCGCACCATTCTCTTCACTGTCAACAGTGGGCATTTCATCGATAGTTTCGTTGACAAGATTCTTCAGTATCTCAATTCTCCTTTCTGCTCGTTCCTCAACAATTTCTTTCTCTCTTTGAAGACGTTCACTAAAACATCGAAATTAAGGCAACCAGCATTAACAGATCTGAGAAATTCATAAAATTCATTGCACCCAGAGACTACTGTGTTGTGTGCACTCTTAGATTCACTAAAAGAATGAAAAGTGTTTGAAAGTGTGCAATTTGTGCTCAGCTCAAGTTTTTTGGCGCTTTTTGTGACAAAATTTAAACACAATTTGAATGAATGCAAGTATTACTTGTAGTCTTTTTCCATGTTAGAAAACAGCTCCATAAATTCTGCAGTGACTTCCTCACGAATTTGAGATTCAATAGTTAATTTTTCAGACTCTTCTTGGGACAGCTTCTCTTGGAGCTCTTCAATTTTCAACCGAAGCTGTGTCAAATATATCGTATTAGCATAGTGATTATTGAAACTGAAAGAAAAAAAAAACACCTAGAATACCAAACAATAACTGAAAAAAACACCTTAAATACCTCACACAGCTCTTGACTTTCTGTAGTCTCTAGGACAGTGTTGTCCTCTATGCTCTCAACATCACTCTCCTCATTGTCATCCTCACTCATTTCTTCATCATCTTCATCCTCCTGCACATCCTCTAGGCTCATCTCCCATCCCATGAGTGAGCTTCTCCTGGTCCAATCCTTCTTGTCAGCATTATTGATTATCATGGAAACATCTCTGGCAGATCTCTTAAGTGGAAAGCTAGGAGCTGGTTTAGGGTTGTGGACCACCACCTATTAGTGCAAAACGGAAAACAACAAAACTAATAAAATAGTAAAGTTAAAATGCCTGATAATTTAATTTCAAATAAAGGTTACTGCAAACCTTCTGAGCCACTGCCGAGAACTTGAGGACATTCAGGGTTTCATCATATACGGAGGCACACTGGTTTATGTTGATAATCATGCAGGTTTTCCCACGACCACAGAAAAAACCCTGCAAATAATGTGTGAGTTTGCTCTCTCTGAAGGGAATATGCTGATGGAACCTGTGCAAACAGACATATTAGTTGCGTTCTAAGTCCCAATTTAAACAAGAAATTAAAAGGAATAATGAAACGGAAGTCAAATGCATCTAATGTAGCCTGCAAATTAGTTGTTTTAAAAGTGGACATATTCTCACTTGGTTTGGGTTTGGTTGAGCCTTAGAGCACTGATGCATTTTCCTAGAGTTAACAGGGAAGTGTTGATGTTTCCAGCTTCTTTTAAGCGGTCTCCTCGGTTCTGAGTCTTTGCACATCGCTCAGATCCAGCCAAATCACATAAAGACAGCCTTTAAAAATAAGTTAATTAATGAATAAATCAATGATTCCATGTTAAAGCATGTTAGTATTGAGGTCACCTACTCGCTTATTGTCTGAACTCGAGGAACACCCACTTCTTCAATACGTAAGATCCGAATGGAAAATATACTGTGGCTATGGAGAAAATGTATATGTTATATAATCAAAAATAATACAATTATCAAGTTAATTATTAACACTACAGTGATTTAAAATGAAGCACCTTCTGCTAGAGACATTGTTGAGCTTGGTGGATGAAAAACTTTGATTTTTTCTTCCGATTTTTACGACTTTTAATGCTTCCTCTGCACTGTTCACTTGAACCCATGTTAGATCTGGAGGGGAAAAAAATATTCAGACAAAATGTGTGAAGATGTATTTACTATAAAAAAGTATATGCTGATAATAATAAAAATATTTAAATGAAAACATTTAATTCAATTCTTATTATTTTCAAGCCAGAAAACAATTGGTTACCTTTGACAAAAGCATTGCCTTTAACATCTTGGGCTAGCCGCAAAACATTTCTTCTGTGAGAGCCATTTGGAACAACATCAAGCAGATCACGGATGTTTTCATTGTAGATTTCACAAAAAGAGACCCACACAGAGAATTTAACATAAGAGTTCTCATCCAAACAAACACTGTCCCCATTCGTGTCACTAGAGGAGGAGCCTGGGGCAAAACGAAAAAAAGCATGTAAAGTGTTTATGCGCATATTCACTGACAAAATACTCAAAAATGCAATTTCAAACACACACAAAAAGTCATAAAACATTCAATAATACTTACTTTCAAATGATGAACAGCTGGAGTTGGACATGCTAAACAGGTTTTTCTGTGGGTCAGTCTGAAAAACATAAAGAAACAGTCAATGTGAGTATTAATAATTTACATCGCTGTGCTAAAAAACAATATACAACAATAGGAAATATATATTAAAATTATTTACATCTTTAAAACGGCGAAGAAGGTTTCTCTTATTTGTAGCTTCCTCATCCTGCTGCTCTTTGGTGAGTCTTATAAAGTCAATACATCTGTGAGGCTTGATGTTATTTTGAGAATAAAGTCTACCTTCTATGCTGTTAAAGATCAGATTTAAAGACCTGGGCAGAATTCCACCATCTGAATCAGGGCCTACAACATAGAATAGACAGCTAGACATACATACAGTGCGATATATAAATAAATAAAAGTAAAGTGACATGTGATCAAGTCAAATTTTTCGGCGGCACCCAGGAAGCGGATGTGGGTTCAGGGCCTTGTTCAAGGGACTCTCCTCAGTCGTGGTAATGAAAGTGGAGTAGAGTGCTGATTATTCACTCCCTCCACCTTCAGTCCCTGTCCGACCTGACCTTCGGGTTAAAAGTTCGATACTCTGACCATTAGGCCACGAATGCCCCACAAACAGATTTCTCACAAAAAATAAAATAAATAAATAATCTCATATAAAATTCTTACCAAAATAAGTGAACGTCTTTCCAGCATTAGTAACACCATACGTAAAGATCAAGGAATTCCCACCATCCAAGACTTCTTTCACAAGGTTTTTGGTTGTTCCATCAAATATCTGTCTTTGTGTCGTTTCTGGGCCATACACCTAAAACATGATTTCAAAAATCCTTTTACAGCAGAAACACACTTGATAACATCACTGAAGCTTGTTTGCAATAAATGACAGTGCCAGAGGTGACTGTCCTCATACCTGTGAGAACTGAAATCGTTGTGCCAGCTGTGACCCGAATCTTTCACTGTGTCGGGCACTCATAGATGCTCTAGGTGCCTTCAAAATCACAGTATCTGGAGGCTCAATTGAGATGCACTCCTGTTTGTAGAGATTGCAGTCAGAACAAATTGCATTAGGCACTTAAAATATATACAGTAATCCTCATGTTTTTTTAATCCACATTTTATTTTAAGCCCATATCCACACAATAAAGGTAAACACATGTCCGTTATTACAGAATTTCTCGAAAATTGTATAAAACTGTATGAAATATGTCAGAATTTTACTGGCACCTGTGATTCTCCTTCTGTTCTCTCTGCAGCAGTAAATGGACGGACACGGAGATAGACCTGCAGATGCTCTTTTTCCAGCAATACTCCAGAATCCTGTTGAAAACAAAAATATGAAACACGACAAATTACTTTACAGCCTAAATTCGAGGGTCTTAAAACATGAATTATGATTGATAATATTAAATACCCTTGATAATTTGGAAAACTCGACGAAAAGGTCTTTCCTGAGATCCTCAGCCGTTATAGAGCAAACTCTCCCAGGCTTATGATTTAAACACGATTCCATCATCTTGACGAAGCCTATCAATATACTTGATGTTTGACTAAAATGTTATTATATGATAATAACATTTAAGTGGCTTCAAACAAAAGTGAAACAACAATAACGCATCGACTATAGAACGTATTAAATGAGTTACTGCCTGTGATTTTTCCCCAAATCAATTAAGCAATAATTAAAAAAAAAACATGGAAAAATGTAAAAGTATCAATTGTGCGTTTTCACTTTTGCCAATGTCACTTACTTTTCGGATTATTGTTATAAATACAACTGCATCCCGTTCACATCGATAATACCTTCCTCCTTTCCTGCCGTCGCGGTTCTCTCTGTTCAAATCGGACCAATCCGAGAGTTCGGTACGACGAAGCTACGCCCCCAAAGCGGAAGTAAAATGGACTGTAGTTGTAAGCGTAAGCGAAACCACCGCATGGCATCTGAGAACTACATGACCCAGAAAACACTATTAACTCACGTGGTCCATGCTTCTGGTTCACGCTTTAACGTGGAATAGGTTTTGTACATGTGGGTCTTAGTAGGCTACATTCGTTGTAATGGTTTAGATTTATATGATAAGAAGTAAGCTCTATATAGATTTGCGTTTGTAAAAACAGTTGGAAAATGTCTGTGTTTATGGATCTAAACATCATCAGCAGTAGTGATAAAAACAGACTCAAAAGCATCATAGAGACAGCAGCTCACCGTAAGTAGCAGTGATAGTAGTTATATTTGCTGGTTAACAACAGTACTTGTTATTAAATCTACTTTAATAACAATTAGATGCTCATTAAAAATGCATTTTGATTGTGAAGGCTTAACCCACAATTTGCCAAACAAGTTGACGTCATTGGAAATCCAGTAGTTTTGTCTGGGTCCTATCTGGTCTACGATGATAATTAGCTGGTTGTTAGTTTGTGTGAGCAGGGAAACAATCTTGCACTAGTAACAAAACAACTACCAGTTGGTCATATCAGGTCTACTAGCTCATGACCAGCTTGGCCTAACTTTGATCAACTAAAAGCAGGGTAAACATGCATAGATCTGATGTACTATTGAGAAACAATTAATTCAGTTATAAACTTTTACTCTTTTCAGTTGGCTACTCAACAGTCGCAATAAACTACGTGGCTGAACCCAAAAAGATGAAACTGGTATGATATCAAGTAGTTTGACAAAAGTGTACACTTTAAGAGGTCATTTGATAATGCTCTTCTTTTCTTTTATTACAGGAAATTCCTAAGCCACAGAGTGTGTCAGACATATTTGATAAATTCCCAGTGGTACAGGTAAATTACTTTACTTAAGCATCTTTCTAGAGCTTACTTAACAATGATGTATACTATTAATGAACATTGTGTGCTTTTTTTCATAGGGCAAATCTTCTCCCATCAAAGTCCTGAATCGATTGACCATCATAGCCTCTGATGCAATACATTTTGTAAGTTGCAAGTTTATAGTGAAGAAGCTCTAAGAAATTTGCTAACATTTTGTTATATAGTAAAATTTGTTTTATTTTCTTCAGAGACCAAACAATGAATACAAAAACTTCGACCTTGTGGCAGTGCACCCCAAGACAGAAAAACTATTTCATGTAAGGGAAAATGTAATTCTGAATCAGCTTAATTTGTTTTCCATTTAGTATTATTTATTTTCTTTATATTTCTGATGAAAACCAACAGCTGTGATTTTTAAAGTTTTTGCAAATTTTCCCTTGTCTTCGTTAGGCAGCCTGTATGACATTTGATGTGGACATTATCTGCATTGCGGTGACTGAAAAACAGCCTTTTCATTTTAAAAGGGCTCCAGTTAATGGGGTGAGGTTTTGTATTTTATATCCATACCTATTAGCGTACCAGCAGGAGACTTTAAGTAGCACTGATGCATGTAAAGAACTTGGTAATAAAATAACAAAAATTATGCCGTTGTGAACGAGGTCCTAAAGGAATATTCCAAAAAAAAAGAATGTACTTGCAAAATGAATTTCATGGACCACTTTAATGATACTATCATGGTGCTCATGCATTTTGCATGGGATAGTTATACACCCAAATAATAATATTCTGAGTAAACATGAGGCTGAGTGTGTAATGACAGAATTTCCCTTTTTGGGGTGAACCACACACATGGACACAATTGTTGGTAACCTTCGGTCAACCTGGCATCAACCAAATTATTAAAAAAAAATAAACTCATGGAACAGGCCTAGACAAAAATGATGGTACGTGTATAAAAGCGTACCAAAGGGATGTTAATCACATATATTCAGAAATTTAAGATCCATGGGACTGTAGCCAACTTCCCTGGATGTGGCCGCAGGAAAATTGATGACAAATTAAAAAGATGGATAATCCAAATCATAACAAAAGAGCCCAGAAAGACTTCTAAAGAGATCCAAGGTGAAGTTCATGCTCAAGAAACATAAATGTCAGCTCACACCATCCGTCGTTGTTTGAGCCAAGGTGGACTACATGGGAGACGACCAAGGTGGACACCATTATTGAAAACAAATCATAAAAAAGCCAGACTGGAATATGCCAAACTACATGTTGACAAGCCGCAAAGCTTCTGGAAGAATGTCCTATGGTCAGATGAGACAATTTGAATTTTTTGACAAGGCACATCAGCTTTATGTTCACAGACGGAAAAAAGAAGCATATCAAGAAAAGAACACTATCCCTACTGTGAAACCTGGAAGAGGCTCTGTTATGTTCTGGGGCTGTTATGCTGCATCTGGCACAGGGTGTCTTGAATCTGTGTAGAGTACAATGAAGGTCTCAAGACTATCAACAGATTCTAGAGAGGAATTTGCTGGCCAGTGTCAGAAAGCTTGCTCTTAGTCGCAGGTCATGGGTCTTGCAACAGGTCAGTGACCCAAAACACACAGCTAAAAACATCCAAGAATGGGTGGCTAAGAGGAAAACATTGGACTATTCTAAAGTGGCCTTCTATGAGCCCTGACCTCAATCCTATTGAGCATCTTTGGAAGTAGCTGAAACATGCCGGAAACAACTGGAGCAGTTTGGAGCAATACCTGCTAAGAGATGCAGAAGTCTCATTAACAGTTACAGGAATCATTTGATTGCAGTGATTGCCTCAAAGGTTGTGCAACAAAATATTAAGTTAGGAGTACCATCATTTTTGTCTTGGGCTGTTCCTTGAGTTTATTTTTTATTAAATTCTGTTGAAGCATGGTTGAAAAGCAAAGTCTGACTTTCATTGGTTAACATTCATAGAAATGTTATTTCTGTGACCATTGTGAGTTTTTCTTTCATTGACCTAAGGGTAACAACTATTTTGTCCATGTATGTATGCCTTTAAAATGTCACCTTTTAAAACCGGTTTGATATAACATGATGGTTAATAAATAATGGTAATTTAGGGATGAATTATCTGTTTCAGTGATGTATTATCATTGTTATATTGGTCACTTCAGGCTATTGACAGGGGAGTTTTCTTTGAGACCTGTTATGCGGCAGCCATCAGAGACACCACTATGAGGAAATACACCATTGCCAATGCCATCAGCCTCATGGAAATCTGTAAAGGAAAAGTATGTTATCCATTTTACACAAACACCTTTAAAATGTTTAAACCTGTTAAGCTAGTTCTGAAATTTACTTTTTGTTTTTGTTTTCCTCACAGAATATCATAGTGTCCAGTGGAGCAGAAAATGTAAAAAGTATTTTGTAGATTGATACAACATTTCAGTGCTCCTGTATTGTGTAGTCAGTATGACATTCTTTTTTTTTTTCTTTTCCTTAGCCACTTGAGTTGAGGGGCCCTTATGACATTGCCAATTTGTATCCTTTTTTTAAATTTGAGTATAAAAAAAATATGAATATGTCATGTGGTACTTCTGAAAGGCACTGTATATGTGTTGATATGTTCCTTTATTGAGATTTCAGAGGACTTGTTTTCAGCCTGTCAGAGGGAGATGCCAAAGCTGCTGTTTCTACTAATTGTCGATCTGTCTTGCTTCATGGAGGTAAATAACTGGAAAGAGCTCAACTATTTCCCATTCCTCCAGTACAGGCCTAATTCTATGCCACATACCCCCAGTTTCAAAGACAAGGCTTAAGCTAGTCCCAGAATAAATTGCATGTTTGAGCTGTCTCAGATGAAAAAATCTTGCTCTGACATATCTTAAAACATGTCAGTGTCATTGTTCTGTGTTAAGATGCACACCTGTAATATTTTCTTTTTTTTTATATTTTCTAAAATTTTATAAAAGTTGCTTAAATATCTAGTATATCTAAATATCTTAAATGCCTAGTCCTGGCTTAAGCTAAGCCCCGTTTGTGAAACTGGGCCATAGTGTTGTTACGTTGTTTCACGAATTCGCACTTCTTCATGAATTTAAATAAGCAAATTTGGCGTGCTGTCTGGGGGTGCTCCCGACCGCCCCCCTTGACGGTGCGAAGAGAAGGGGAGGAAGGAGGGATCGTGCATAACTAGATATTGAGAGGAGGGAGACAATGGTATTTATGCTGAGGCGGATAAATGAAATTAGGAATAATTAATAGCTAATGGGCGAAATACTGATGAGCGTCATTGGGTACCAGCTGTGTGGATACTCAGCGCGCTCTTCCCGAAACGGTTAAAACATCCCTAGTTGACTTGCTGAGCATGCATTTATACAGATGGGCATTTATATCTTTCTCTTTAATATTTGGTTAGGGTTGTAAAGTGTAAAATGAGTGTTTGGTAATTTTTGTGATTCTTTATAACAGAGACGAGAGCCACTGCATCTGGTGTTGTTTACACCATTATGAAACCAAAAACTCCCCAGAAGCAAGAAGAAGAATCTCCAGTATCTAAAAAGGCCAAAACTGAATTGGCATAGCCAGTATTTATGTATATTATTTTTTTTTTAATTGAAGTTTAATATTCCTTGAATCCCTTTTCTTCAAAATCTTGCAATCCACTTTAAATTCAAAGATGACGCATTTTTGACGATATTTTAAAAATGACATTTATTTAGTCCAGCTTTAAAAGAATTGCAAACAAAATTTACAGATAAATTAAACCAGTACAAAATAGTTTTTCACATTAAGCACATTCAATCATAAATTACCATTTGGAATATGAAAAGTGTCTATCAGTCATGTTTAGACTGAATGCAAATTATTTCTGACAATGCATTTCCATGTGAAGAGGAAGCTCTATGTTCCATTAAGTTTCTCATTCTTTTCTGCCTTATCTGAGCTTTAATAAAAAGTTTAAGTACTGCGCTTTAATTTCCGAAACTCTTATAAAACATTCACATGACGATGTCAAGCAGGGCTCAATAATATATAGTACCTGCCTTAGATATCATATTCTAATATGAAGAGAATCTAAAGTTGCAGGTTTTTCAGTGTGTTATGCCCAAAGTGCATCTATGGTGGTAAATGCTATTGCATTTACTTTTTTCCATCGTTAAAGTTGTCAAATATGGTTTTAGCTCCATTCTGCCACTCGCAAAGACTGTCCATTGGTGACTTTCCCTCCTGGAGAAGACAAAGCAAAACGTCTTGGCTACTAAAAATAATATTAAGGGGTAAAAAGCTTACATAAGTACCAGAAGATGGCACTGTGCACAGCTTAAATTTAAGTGAAATTTAGAGAGAACTGATTTCCTACATATTAAATGACCATTTAACAGTATCTGACATCCTTATACATGAACAGCAAGATAAACGTATTTAGTATACACATTACATTTAAGAATACTTACACAATTCTTGAGTTTTAAGTCCCCTCCATGCAACAGAAGAAGTTGGATGAACTTGAAGCGATTCAGTCTGACCGCATCATGTAGTGGTGTGTCACCCTCCTAATGCAGAATAACATTAAAACCATTAAAGTGTTAATTAACTTTATTTAATGACTGTGTTGCCAGATTTCTTACTATGTCTTTTGCATTGATGTCTGCACCACAGTTTATGAGATGTTCAGCACATTCATGGTGTCCTGTTCTGACAGCTACATGAAGGGGAGTACTGCGAAGCTGAGAAAGTCAAGTGTAACCGAAAGAGACAGTATGTCAGACCACACCAACTGCATTATTAAAACAGATTTAATGTCAGCAGCTTTAACCTTGTCTCTGGAATCCAGTTTTGCTCCATGATTAAGTAGAGCTTCCAGCACAGGCAAACTGCCACCACGACAAGCCCAGTGAACCTCAGTTGCTAGAAGCTGAATAAACAACCAAAAAAATAAGATTATCCATTCAAGAAGAGAATAGAGTAATGCCAGCTGCTTATTGTTAAAAAAATATTTAAAAATGCTTGCTGTATCACTTCATTCATAAAAGCAGTTGAGTGTGAAATTATTATTTTTTAAATAATCCCTTTTAAAAATATAAACGCAAAGCAAAATCGTGCTGCAACCTTGCTATACCTCCATGAAATGTAAAGCTCAATAAAAAATTTTGTTTATGAATTTATTCACAATATTTGTAGAAATGCTTTTACCTTTGTATTTTAAAATTTTATATTAAAAGATTTTGTTAATTAAAGTTGTTTACATTAACAGGTATTCAAGAATTAAGAAAAACATTACTACTTTTGGCTTGATGGTTACACTAGTTGTCGTCAGTTGTCATTTTTCTTAAAGAGTATTTATTTATTAGAAATTGGCACATGAATTCAAAGCTTGGGTTTAAAATGTTTTCTTTGTCTTGCCCTTTTACACTCTTCCTCAAGTAGTAATATGTGTTTTGTATTCATAGAAAAACTACATGCACAAATATGCTTAAGTGTTATGTAAACATTATTTAATACCTTGTCTTTATTTTCAATTGATGCACCGGCCTCCAGCAGGGTTTGCACAATCTCCACGTTTCCTTGTGAGCAAGCTCTGTGCAAAGCTGTTCGGTTGAACTTGTAAAAATAATAAAAATAATGAAATGCATATATATTATGGGTGGGCATAGATAATTTTTTTTAATCTAGATTAATTTTGAAAGTAATCTAGATTAAAATGGCTCATTTGAATTCTGCCAAAGGCATTCAGAATATGTATGCTACCTAAATAATGACTAAAAGTAAAGCCTTGTTCGGACGGGACTAGTTTTACAGGGGTCGTTAGAGAATGTTTTGTTTCATAGACATACTTGGGTGATATTATTTGCTATGTCTGTGTTTTTCTCTCACAACCTCTGTGATAATTCTAGAGTCCGAATGCGATGTCTGTGATATTATTTTTCACAACGCGTTCCTTTGTGTGTTTTAGCCAACAGAATATGCCGTAGATACTCTTGCCATACACATACTTAATATATTTTGATATATAAAAGAAATAAATAAAAAAGGTATAAATCCGCACTAAAATATCAAGGTGAAAGTCATCATGGCTTGCGTAATATAGACCAAGCTTCCAACCCAACTTTGTGAATAGATTAACGGCAATATTTTTTTATAGATAGATAGATCCTTTAGATTTAAGTGCTGTCAGGTGCCTTTTATTCAATATGTTGGGTAAACACTCACATTATCACAGGCGTTTGGGTCTGCACCTCTGGCGAGGTAACTTTTGATCATTGGCAATTTGTTATCCAGCGCTGCCTTCAGAAAGTCATCCTCGTCAACAAAATCATTCTGTGAGACAATGAGATGATTTTTTGGGGGGTTGAAATCTCATTAATAATGATTGCTTTGAATCATGCTTACCACTATTTCTTGTTCAGCCTGTGTTTTGTTGACTGGTTTACTTGTTTTTAATTTCTGACTTTCTATCACCCGGAGGTCATTAGTGCTTTTTTCAGTCTGCAAAATCATTCAAATATGATAAAGAAAACATATTTGCTATAACATATGCTTCATTAGGTAAACAAATGAATGCTTAAGGAACCCATATCTTACGTTAAAACCATTTAAAATGACTTCACTGTCACACTGAAGGTTATAGGTTTTCAGATGATCAACTGAGCTTTTGCATTCTTCAGAAGGATGCCATGCCACAGTGTCATCCTGCTCTTTGTTTCCACTTGTGATGTCTGTAACCTAAAATAAAAAAAAAATTAGCACACATATATTTTGTAGACATAACCACTCAAAAGGGATAGTTCTACTAAGAACCATATTTCAGTCAATTCAAACCTGTATGACTGACTGACACACAAAATTCAATAAATGATAGTGGAAATATTAATCATATGAACGTTCTCCCTTTGAAAAGACTTTAAAACAGCAATGTTTTGTACATCTAATCTTTTCAAATTTAATTGAGCCATTGAAGAGGATTGAGAGAGGAGGATGAATATGAAAAAGAAGGCCTGTTATTATCTTATAAAGGTAACAGGAGTCCACCTAAAATCCCAAGATGCAAAAAAAGAATGAAGAAATCTTGAACAAAAAAAGCATTAAATGCAACTATAATGCATGGCAATGACTAAAACTGGCTGCTTTTTTAAAATAGTCATTAAGAAATATACATAGAAGCCCTTACCAGCTCATCGTCCTGTAGGATTCCCATGACTTTCTTTGAAAATTCCTTGTGCCAAAATTAAGGCATCCAAGCCAAGCATCACTTATATATGTGGTTGTGACAGTTGGAGATCATGCTCCTGTTGTTCAGCTGACTCCTCCCACTTCTGAGGTTTTCAACGTCACTGTGATGTCAGATGCATGGGTTGAGGAGGGTGAAAAAACCATTTTCAGAAGTCAGATGCCTTTGGGAACATTTAAAGGAATGGAAATGAAACCTGGGGGAACTTGATGTGCCACCATAGAGCCCCCGGTCTACCCAAGGGTGACTTACAGTTGACCACGAAGCCCAAGACACAGAACACCACTCAACATCACACACAAAGATGACAGGAAATGTTTATGAAGTGATATGGAGACTTTTAACATCATAATCAGCTTTGACTGTCTTATATATTAAAAGTTGTCTTAGTTTATGAGGCTATTTTCTTCTTAGGTTTCATCACTTGCATTACTTATGTTACAAGAGCAGGTAAAATTGTTGCACCCTGTACTATTTTTAATTGAGCTGCCCATGAATCACTGTAATGAGTCATGGGTGGTTGTCTTGCATGGCAGCTGCTAGTTTTTCACATGTCCAGGACCTATAAAACATTGAAAAGATGCAGTAAAGATGTGAAGAATTTATCTATTAAAATTAATATTGGCAGCATTGTATCATGTCTAATTGAATGTTATTTTTAAGGTTTTCTTAAGCTCTGTGGGAGGCTACATAACAAGCAGAATGCGACACTGGTGTTAGACAGAGAGATATTTCCCTCCATAATATCTAAAAAATGAGCACCAAAAATTAGTCTAATATGCAACATAAAGGTGCCTTTGTTCATTTATTAATTGAAACGAATCAAGAATTCAGGACACTGCAATAAGTCAGCAGTTTTACATATCGGGGCTCAAAAATGGAAGATCAAAAAAAAAAATTTCATTATCTAACTACATAACTATCAAGAAATCAAGTGAATGTACTTGATATGCGATTACTTTCAATCTAGGGTTCTACAGAAAATTTAATTAAAAAAATAAAATTATTATAAATATTTTAAGGCTGCCAAAGGCTGTACAATTGCTATGGAAATTAGGATTTTGCAATCAATATAAAATGTATAAAATGTAATGTCAAAAAAAAAAAAGAGATCATTTAGTAATCCTGTAAATACATTTATAAAAATGCATAACAGATTAATTAAAACCCTTTTACCTAATGAAATCAATGTGAAACTCCTGCACACTGGTTTTGGAAACCAAGCATCAGCCTTCAATTCGCCAGTTATGTTTAATGGAAGAATTATTTAAAACTGCATTTTAAATAGTTTTTATTATAATAATATAGTGCATTGCATCTCTCAAAACAGGTCAAATGCATTTATACGGGAATTCTTCTGATTATGAGATAATAATGAGACTTTCTGTATTATGTAATACCTTGTTAATGGATTTAGACCATAGGTCAGTAGGATATATGATATACGAAGCTTCCATGTTCCGTGTTTTTATTTGTCCTCTTGTTATAAAAAAATGCTTGTAAAAGATGATCTGTAACTAAACACATTGCCTGAATATCTATCAACCATTTCTGGAGCTTGTAACCTGCTCTTTTTAGACCTCAGGTCTGACAGATAGACAGTCAAAGCTGATAGATGTAATGCTGAAAATTTTTATTTTTTGAAGAGACCACTTTTCTATGGCAAAAAAATGTAATCAGCATATTTTTTCTGTAAAAATATCTAAACATGAAGTATGTAAATATGTTTTAAAAACAAACCTTATTTTAAACATGGCATTTTTTGCAGTGTTGAGTGTGCCTCTAATCTGAAGTTATGTATCACATGTCCATGCCTTTGAGTTTCAGTCAGGTGGTACTGCGACTGATTTATCTACTAAACAGCACGTGTGTGTTGAACTTGTCACCACGCAGCTCTGGTACAGCATACCGTAAGCAATATTAATTTGCAATATGAAATATTAACCTTGTGCTGACATATTTTTATGCACTAGGGCTTCATCAACGATTTGCAAGGCAAGTTTTCAAACCTTTCATCACACTGAGTGATAATATCAGATGGAAATATTACACAGTGTTGATGCATGAAAGCTTAGCAGTTATGTTGAAGAAAAAAAATAATTAACATTGGAAAAACTGGCAGTGCAATTCATCTGCAAGCAATCAGTGTCCTTTGCAACTCTATTAAAACACTTTTCATGATCTTGCTAGCAGTATAATTTATCTAATAACAATAACATAATTCAATACAGATATAAATACATACTGTACAGCTAAATATTATTTCAATTTTCAGTATTTTGAAAAATGACAGTGTCAACAAGTATGAATTCATTTTCACACAGTAATAAATGCAATTGTGACCCCAGACATTGATATATGAATTGCAAGGATAGGACATTGTTTGGCTGAGACTACAAACTATTTGAAAATCAGCAATCTGAAGGTGCAAAAAAACCCAACAACAAAATATCTAAATATTGAGAAAGTTGACTTTAAAGTTATCCAAATTAAGTCCTTAGTCATGCATATTAATAATCAAAAATAAGGTTTTGTTATATTTATGGTAGTAAATACCAACGCCGCCACATTGGAAGTTTGAGCACACAAGTATTGAAGAGGTCTCGGACATGGCTCTTGAATGTTGACTCAAGGGAACGTGCGGCCAGAGTAGCATGGGCATCCAAAATATAGAATCTGACTAAATAATGTGCCCAATGGCATATAAAAAGCTGCTCCAACTTATGCCACAGGCTAGAGCGATGGACAAACTGCACACAGTAAGTAATGTTTTGCCGCTCCAGCGTCGTGATTGGTGGAGTTCAGAACACTTTCAAGAATGACCAGATGCATGGAACCTTTATGTGAATAAGGATGCAAAATCGTTTTAACTTGCCCAGGGGCAAAGTCTAGGCAGGATAGCAAGACTGACAGAGCCTGCAAATCCCCAATTCTCTTCAGAGAAGTAATAGTCATAAGAAAAAAAACAAAAAACATAAAGACAGAAACCTGACTGGTGCTGTCTCTAATGGTTCAAATAGGTGTCAACCTACAGCTAAATCCCATAAGGAGCTGTTGCTCTAGTGGGTGGCCTCAACCGCTTGGCTCTATGAATGAAGTGGGCAGATAGAGGGTGCTTTCCCACAGAAACCCTATCAGTCAGAGCATGGCAAAAAGGACATGGTGTTAAACACACACTTTCAAAAACTCACCATCATAGGACACAACTTCCTGTATAATACACTATAGTGGAGGGAGCCCTTGCACTTAGAATAGTCTTCAATGGCCAGAAGACCAGTATTTCTTAGCTGGTCCCCTCAGAGGTTCCAAAGGTCGGGTCGGGGATGAAATACTGTACCCTGTGCTGAGTTTGTTTAAAAGCAGTTTTGTTTAAGGGGCTTCGACCTTGTCCCCTAATCACAGATCCAGTTTCTCTGAATCTTTTTATGATGTTATGAACTGTAGACAATCGGACACAAAGCCTTTTGCGATTTTACATTGAGGAACATTGTTTTTAAAATATTTCATGCACTCTTTGACAGATTGGAGAGCCTCTGCTAATCTTGCTTCTGAGAGAATCCCATTCATTTTATAGCTAATTATGTTACAGACCTGAGCCCATATTTTATCTTACCAATAAGAGTTCTCCTAAATAGCAGTAAAAGTTTTTATCTAGGATTTTTCTCTTAAAACCTGTTCACAAAGGTGCTGAGACAAATTTTTACTAGTCTTAATCTGAGAGTAAGGGCAGGGTTGACCTCGTTGCTAAAATGGATGACGTCAGCATGCTTACTAACTATGCACACACTCTGGATCAGGAGTTGTGTGGCTTGCTCTGTAAGAAAGGGCCTGATCTTTCTAATGTTGTGTAGGGCAAACCTGCAAG